>JASVEL010005956.1:0-77569 GCA_032618575.1 Nicotiana noctiflora | reverse complement strand
TTGGAATTGGGATCTGAAAGTTCCAACATGCTCGTATGATGATTTTGAACTTGGGCGTATGTCCAAATTTGGTTTTTGATAACCCGTGAGCATTTCGGCGTATATGGTGGAAGTTAGTATTTTAGAAGAATTTCATAAATTTGGGTTGGAAGGCAGCTTACAGTTATAGATGTCCATTTGGGATTCCGAGATTGGGAATAGATCCGTACGGTGATTTTGGAGTTGGGAACGCGATCGGAAGTGAATTCGGATGTCCGGAGGTCATTTTGAAGTGATTTGGCTAAATATAGGAATTTGAAGGTTTATGAGAAAATTCGACCGGAAGTGAAAATTTTGATATCGGGGTCGGAACGCGATTCTGAAAGTTGGTGCAAGTCCGTAATGTCGAATTTGACTTGTGTGCAAACTTTGAGTCAATTCGGATCGATTTTGGTAGGAAATGAGACAATTAATCTCTTTAAGGAAAGCTTAAGTTGGAAAAGTCAACCCAACATTGACTTATGAGTTAGAGGGCTCGAAACTGAATTCCGATAATTCGGTTAGTTTCGGGGGATGATTTAAGACTTAGGAGCGCAATCGGAAGTAATTTTGGAGGTCCGGTGAAGAAGTTAGCCTATTTTAGCGAAGTTGGAATTTTGGCGGAATCCGATCGATAGGTGATATTTTGATCCGGGAGTCGGAATGGAATTCCGACAGTTGCAGTAGCTTCCTTAGGTGATTTTAGATATGTTTGCAAATTTTCAGGTCATTCGGACATCGTTTGGTCGGGTTTTTGATCGAATGTGAATTTTGAAAGTTTAAGTTTAAGTTTGAATCGAATTCTAGGATTTTGGTGATTTTTGATGTTTAAGGCAGCGTTTTTATGATCCGAGCAAGTTTGAATGAAGTATTAGGTTGAGTTTGAGTTTTTGGTTGTGGTCCCGAGGGTCTCGGGTGTGTTTCGGATGGCCAACGGGTCATTTTTGGAAGATTTTTGCCGTTTTGAACATAAATGTAATGATCCAAAGGTTTATTTTTAGTTCTAGAGATCCAAATTTGATTTCGAGACTTCGAGAATTTAAATCATGAATTATAGGACTGATCTGGAAATTTTGGTTTAATTTCATCGAGTTGCGATTGGGTTTTTGACGCGAAATGTGAGTTAATTGTTTAACGAGCGAAATTGATGTTAGACTGAGCAAATGAGATCCAAATTCAGTTTTGTTTGAACCACTGGATCCGTATCGAAATTACGGATCCATAGGAAAAAGAATCGTCGAATTTCGAGTTCGTATGATGGAGTTAGGACCATTTTGGTGCAAAATGGTTGTGCTGCAATTTTTTTTGAAAAAGCTGCTGCATTTTATGAATAGTGAACAGTAACCGCGCGTGAACAGTAACCGCGCGGGTGAACAGTGAACAGTGTCCCACGCGCATGAACAGTGTCCGCGCGTGAACAGTACCGACGAAAATTCTGGGCAGTATATCCGCGATTTTGGGTCATTTTCCTCCATTTTTTTTGAGCAACTTGAGAGCTTTTGGACAGAAATTGATGGGGAATCGCTGGGATATCATCGGGGGTAAGTTTCTTGTCCTTAATTTGTTAGTTTATCGTGAAATCCGTGATTATTTCACTGTTAATGGAGGATTAATGGAGGGTTTTAGCCCTAGGCCTAAATTATAGAAAATCATTGATTTGAATGGGCAAACGGAGTGCGATTTTGATAAATTTTATGTGCACATACTCGTGTTGAGATAAGGAACCCGAATATATAACTTTCGTAATTTTTCGAGAAGTGTACCGAAAGTCGGGTTTTGGCAACTTGTGGGTTTTGGTGTATTTTGAATTGTTTCGATTGGGTAATGCCCAATTGGCCTATTTTGATGTAATTCTATTGATTTTTATCGGATACTACACCTGTGGAGGTCGATATTCGTGGCAAGAGAGTTGTCTCTTAGTGATTTTGTACCGGAGTCGAGGTAAGTGGCTTGTCTAACCTCGTGTGGGGGAATTTTCACCCCTAGGATATTATGTGATAATTTAAATGCCTTGTACGCGAGGTGACGGGCGTGTACATGCGCCGGTTGTTGAACACATACTTTATTTAAAATGTTCGATGAGTGATATTCCTGTCTTTAGCTGTTAATTTGATATTTTACCGGTAGTAGTTAGAAAAGCATGATTAGGTAGTACCTAACTGTTTAGTTGCCTAATTGCCTTATTTTTTTATAATTATTGGTACTATTTTTCGGTGAAGTTGTAGTTAAGCATAATTTATTCTCTCTGTGTATTCCTTTATTTGTTGTGCTTGTGGACTGCGGGTTCGATTCCCGGAGACCCAGGGCTGTGGGTTCGATTCCCAGAGACCCGGAGTGATATTGGTAGGGACTACGGGTTCGATTCCCGAGATCCTGAGTTATTGGTAGGGACTACGGGTTCGATTCCCGAGATCTTGAGATAATTGAAATGAGGACTATGGGTTCGATTCCCGAGATCCTGACTTATTGGTAGGGACTGCGGGTTCGATTCCCGGAGATCCTGAGTTATTGAGATATTATTGAGACACGGGCTGCGGGTTCGATTCCCGGAGACCCAGAGGTACTGAGAATGGGACTGTGGGTTCAATTCCCACAGGTCCTGGATTTGTTTTATTGAGTTGACTATTTGTTGTTAGTTTAATTGTAGACATTTGCAGTAATCATCTTATTGTTGTTAGTTCGGGAATTATTATCATTTAAATTGTTTAATTTGTTATCATTATTATATTATTGTTTCTCAGTAGGGCCCTGACCTTCCTCGTCACTACTCCATCGAGGTTAGGCTTGGCACTTACCGAGTACCGCCGTGGTGTACTCATGCTACTCTTCTGCACACTTTTGTTGTGCAGATCCAGGTACATCAGAGCAGGCTCGTGCTAGGTGATTTCCGCAGCTTTCTGGAGACCTCGAGGTATGATCTGCTACGTCCGCAGATCCGGAGGCTTTCCTTCTACTCTAATAGTACTAGTTGATATTTCTCTTCATTTCGTTGTTAGATACCCTTTACATATTGAGCAACAGTTGTATACTCTCTTTTAGTCTGTGTTGCCCGTGGGATTCCGGATCTTGGTAGTGTTTTATTCATTGTGTGACGGATGTATGTGTCAAGTGGCACGGATTACATATCTTTTTATGCTATTTTTCCGCTGTTTCTCATTTAAGTATTTATAACTTGTATATTCCGCAACGTGTTAGGCTTACCTAGTCGTGGGGACTGGGTGCCATCACGACATGTTCACAAGAGGTGAACTAGGGTCGTGACAAGTTGGTATCAGAGCTCTAGGTTCGTAGGAGTCACGGGACACAGACCGGTTACTTAGATTCTCGCTGATCGATACGGAGACGTCTGTATTTATCTACGAGGGGCTATGTAACTGTTTAGGAAACTCTTCAATTCTTTGAATTCTTTATCGTGCGTCATTTATTCAGTTGGAGCTTATGTCATATTTTCTTTTGCATCCACTCGTGTATTGAAATTGCGCACTCAGTATCAAGTATGCGCCGACAGTTCGTGACGCTGCAGAGAGATCTCAAGGGAGTCAAGAATTTACTCAACCATTGTTACCGCGTGTCATCCATATCGATAATGCAAGACAATTGAGAGATCTTCAATTGTGCACATGGGGGTGCACTAGGTTCTGACATTCGATTGATTAGTACGGTCTTGAGAAGGTTTACTTAACTGCCTAATCGTCACAGCAATGGTAGAATCACAAGGTGGATGTAGATCTAAAGATAGTTTATGGTAATAAAGACTATATGGTTCATATGAGATAATTATTTAGCGAAGGATTCAGCCAGCAGAGATACTGGGGGATATGAGTTTAACTGTCTTAAGAAGGACGTGTGCCAAACGAATGTCTTGGGTTGTCTTATGATGAAGACGTACAAATGATAAAGGCTATTGTCACGGATTAGCAAGATGTGTCTTATGGCTTCGTGCCAAGTGAAAGGATTTCACTATCAACGACCAAATTACGGGTCATGTATCATATCAGATTTGGCCTGCGCTGTATTTGAGTGCTATTCAAAAGTTCTTTGAAACTGGCGGATAGGCAAGAGTTGAGGCTCGTATGGTATGATGTTGGGACTTTTGATGTTCCTGTATCCCTAATAAATTCTACCTTTCATTATCAGCAGGGAATATTTCGGTGAAGGCTACATGGTGCTTCGTAGGTGTGAGAATCACAATATGTCTTAAGCTGTCGCGGTAAATAATGCTCGATGCATGGAGCGAGAAGATGTTTGGTTGTATTGGGATGAGGTCATACCCTATGGTGTTAGAGTGCTAATAGAGCACATGTGGTTATATTCGTTAGATCAAGTGAGTTGCAGTTGAATAATAGTAAATGACTCGAGAGAATGGTTCTAATGTGTTCGAGAGTCGTGTAATAGTGGCTTTGGGCTAAGTGGGAGAGTCCCACCGCTTAAGATTGGGTTGCATGGTTAATTACCTGTGTGAATTATGGATATTAGCGTATTAATGGGTTATTTGCAGCTACGGAAAAAGACTATGAGTGGTAATTTAAGTATATGAATTGTTGAATGCATGTTATGGTTAGCCTTGCTGGCTCATGTTCAAACTTGAGGGAAAATTTATGATTTATGCCTCGTATAGGTGCAAGCTTCGCGGGAAGTGATTCCGCTGGGTGCTTTATCGAGAGGGTATTCATATGTTATAAAGAAATTCAGTAGAGTTGGTTGCGTATCGGGCCAAGTTAGAACCGGATGGTTCTCAATAGCGGTCCTAGTGAATTCAAGAGGTAAAGTGTAGTGCCCGATAATTTTGAATCATATAAGTACAGTTGAGGCTCAAGCCTTTAAAGCAACTTAGGAAGAAAGTACAAAAACAATCTATGATGTTTTGACTTGTGGTGTAGCATTTGAGAGGCGTGAAATGGTCTACGTTCTTGAGATAGCATGGCCTCATGATTTCAGGTCATTCGGAGTGAGTGTGGTTGAAATAAGTTAGGTATTGAAGGGAGATATTTACATTATAGGGCAATCCAAGATAAACTGGAAGAAAGTAGATTGATTAGCCAAAGTTGAGTTGGCAAATTGGTGCCAATGATCGGTTCATGTAATGTGATCGAATTATGCATGTGATTTGTGGCGGTGCATTTGAGGCTTGTCGGCCGCAGTGTTTGATGGTATTCTGAAGTATTCTTCTGTTAGGGCCTGTTATGAGTAGGCAGATCTCGGAAAGGGTTATGGTGACTTAGACCACTACTTAGAGATTGGCATATACAACGGTAATGAGAACTCGCCTATGTGTTGCTATAGTTCTCCTGAAGTGAGTTAAATGGGAAGTATTATGTGATGAAGTATTAGCCTATCGTCAGTTCTAGAGCTATGATGGAAATTGTGTGTATCGTATATCGGCACGTGGGGTGCAGTGAGTAGTATGAAATTTGAAGTAAGGACCAAGGTCACGGTTTGGTCAATAAATGTGATATAAAGAGCTCGGATGAGCAGGAAAGGACTTTCAGTGTTTTGAGTAAGATGGGTATTAACATCAGTATCATTTGAGGTCGGTGTCCTGTGAGAAAGGCTTTGCATCCCGGTTAGGGACTCCTGATCGCTTTTCAGTGTTACTATAGCTGGTGGGTTGAATGTGCAGGCCCGTTTAATTATTCGGAAGATGGTGGGAGCTTGCCTCACAAGAAGATTGTATAGCTGTGACATGTAGTCACTTGATTGGTTAGAAATTTAAACCAGTATGAGGATTTTGGTGATATCATCCATTTGAGAACTTATGCCTGGAGGGCACTCTGCTTATTGGGTTATAGACCCGTGAAATACTATTGACTTAGCTTGGCACGACCAGGATAGACTTAAGGTCGGTGGATAGATTTAAATGTGAAAGTGAGCCTTGCATCAGGCCGTTTATGTTTCTTCCAGCAATGCGCCCTTTATGGAGGGATAGTCGCGGTCTTATTTTCGCGGTTAGTTAATTCATGTAAAGATATATTGCGCCGTATGAGTGTGAGACGGCTTGGTAAGTTCCTTATGTGTTGAGGTTCCGCTTAGCGGTGATGTTATATGAGCATGATGGCTCTCGAGACTCAGATCTTATATCGCACCTCAGTTGTGCTTGAGTTTGTAGCCTATAGCGCTATATGTTTCATTGTGTCTGATATCATGCACCTTAGTGTGCTTATGATTGATATTCAGTAATTTGATGTGACGAGCTATTCAGCTCGACATATGACTCCTTGTGTGAGTCTATATTGTTGGGATCGGGTGGCACGCCGCCATTGGTCATATTGTTGGGATCCGGTTGCACGCCACAACAGTGTGATATTTATTTCAGTGTCTATAAATTGCTTTTATGTGTTCTGTTTCCTATTTTTCGAGGAGGTCCATGTTTATGTGAGAGTTGAATAGTTCTCTCTAGTGTTCGCCTTCCTTTGTATCACGTACGTATTAGTGGATTACTAGCACATTATGTCATCTTGCAGGACTTTTGATTATGTCTGAGGCGGCTTATCGCCTGAGCAGTTCGTAATGGTTGAGGTGAGATCATTGAATTCAAGATCAGTGTAATCTGAGCATATGAAATAAATTAAGGTGCTAAGACCATTGTTTAGTTCAGAATGAGGTAATGGTTCTTGTCAAAAGTATAGACTGAATGATTTGTTGACTTGGCAACTAAATATGAATTCCGGCACATCTCTTCCGTCGTATCGGTGTTGTAAAAGCTAGAGCAAGACCTATGTAGGTCATGAGATGCAATGAGAGCATCGGATTTGTGGAATTTCGACTATTATATTTAAAGAATATTATTGTGGTCCCATGAGTAAAGTGATGCAAAGTGTGACTTCAGCAAAGTTATGCAGTCATGTATGGGTACAGCGTGTGAAGAATGATATGGTGGTCGTATGATGGAAACATGCTAGGCAGGAAATTCCGGATGTTGGAATTTGGTCTAATGGCTTATTTACTCGAATAAAGGAGTATATCTATAGAGTTATCGAGCTAATATGCTCAAATGAGTTGTGGAAGCGCAGGAAGTTGCATGAGATGTTAAACCAGTGATTTCAGACTACTTCAGTGTAGTTCTCAGCACGTTCGAGGACGAACGTATGTTTAAGTGGGGGAAATTGTAACGACCCAACCGGTCGTTTTGAGCTACGGCGCGTCACTCAGCAGTTTGAGGCCATGAGCAGCTTCATCTCAGGTATATTGACTTGTGTGTATGGTCGAATTAAAATTCAAGAAGTTTGGAGTCAAATTTAAATAAAAATTCTCATTTCCGAAGCTTAAAATTGAAGAAATGAACTAGAATTGGAATTTTGAGTATACGACCTCGGAATTGGGATCTGAAAGTTCCAGCATGCTCGTATGATGATTTTGAACTTGGGCGTATGTCCGGATTTGGTTTTTGATAACCCGTGAGCATTTCGGCGTATATGGTGGAAGTTAGTATTTTAGAAGAATTTCATAAATTTGGGTTGGAAGGCATTTTAGAGTTATAGATGTCCATTTGGGATTTCGAGTCTGGGACTAGATCCGTACGGTGATTTTGGAGTTGGGAACGCGATCGGAAGTGAATTCGGATGTCCGGAGGTCATTTTGAAGTCATTTGGCTAAATATAGGAATTTGAAGGTTTATGAGAAAATTTGACCGGAAGTGAAAATTTTGATATCGGGGTCGGAACGCGATTCTGAAAGTTGGTGCAAGTCCGTAATGTCGAATTTGACTTGTGTGCAAACTTTGAGTCAATTCGGATCGATTTTGGTAGGAAATGAGACAATTAATCTCTTTAAGGAAAGCTTAAGTTGGAAAAGTCAACCCAACATTGACTTATGAGTTAGAGGGCTCGAAACTGAATTCCGATAATTCGGTTAGTTTCGGGGGATGATTTAAGACTTAGGAGCGCAATCGGAAGTAATTTTGGAGGTCCGGTGAAGAAGTTAGCCTATTTTAGCGAAGTTGGAATTTTGGCGGAATCCGATCGATAGGTGATATTTTGATCCGGGAGTCGGAATGGAATTCCGACAGTTGCAGTAGCTTCCTTAGGTGATTTTAGATATGTTTGCAAATTTTCAGGTCATTCGGACATCGTTTGGTCGGGTTTTTGATCGAATGTGAATTTTGAAAGTTTAAGTTTAAGTTTGAATCGAATTCTAGGATTTTGGTGATTTTTGATGTTTAAGGCAGCGTTTTTATGATCCGAGCAAGTTTGAATGAAGTATTAGGTTGAGTTTGAGTTTTTGGTTGTGGTCCCGAGGGTCTCGGGTGTGTTTCGGATGGCCAACGGGTCATTTTTGGAAGATTTTTGCCGTTTTGAACATAAATGTAATGATCCAAAGGTTTATTTTTAGTTCTAGAGATCCAAATTTGATTTCGAGACTTCGAGAATTTAAATCATGAATTATAGGACTGATCTGGAAATTTTGGTTTAATTTCATCGAGTTGCGATTGGGTTTTTGACGCGAAATGTGAGTTAATTGTTTAACGAGCGAAATTGATGTTAGACTGAGCAAATGAGATCCAAATTCAGTTTTGTTTGAACCACTGGATCCGTATCGAAATTACGGATCCATAGGAAAAAGAATCGTCGAATTTCGAGTTCGTATGATGGAGTTAGGACCATTTTGGTGCAAAATGGCTGTGCTGCAATTTTTTTGAAAAAGCTGCTGCATTTTATGAATAGTGAACAATAACCGCGCGTGAACAGTAACCGCGCAGGTGAACAGTGAATAGTGTCCCACGCGCATGAACAGTGTCCGCGCGTGAACTGTACCGACGAAAATTCTGGGCAGTATATCCGCGATTTTGGGTCATTTTCCTCCATTTTTTTTAGCAACTTGAGAGCTTTTGGACAGAAATTGACGGGGAATCGCTGGGATATCATCGGGAAATCATCGGGGGTAAGTTTTTTGGCCTTAATTCGTTAGTTTATCGTGAAATCCGTGATTATTTCACCGTTAATGGAGGATTAATGGAGGGTTTTAGCCCTAGGCCTAAATTATAGAAAATCATTGATTTGAATGGGCAAACGGAGTCCGATTTTGATAAATTTTATATGCACATACTCGTGTTGAGATAAGGAACCCGAATATATAACTTTCGTAATTTTTCGAGAAGTGTACCGAAAGTCGGGTTTTGGCAACTTGTGGGTTTTGGTGTATTTTGAATTGTTTCGATTGGGTAATGCCCAATTGGCCTATTTTGATGTAATTCTATTGATTTTTATCAGATACTACACATGTGGAGGTCGATATTCGTAGCAAGAGAGTTGTCTCTTAGTGATTTTGTACCGGAGTCGAGGTAAGTGGCTTGTCTAACCTCGTGTGGGGGAATTTTCACCCCTAGGATATTATGTGATAATTTAAATGCCTTGTACGCGAGGTGACGGGCGTGTACATGCGCTGGTTGTTGAACACATACTTTATTTAAAATGTTCGATGAGTGATATTCCTGTCTTTAGCCGTTAATTTGATATTTTACCGGTAGTAGTTAGAAAAGCATGATTAGGTAGTACATAACTGTTTAGTTGCCTAATTGCCTTATTTTTTTATAATTATTGGTACTATTTTTCGGTGAAGTTATAGTTAAGTATAATTTACTCTCTCTGTGTATTCCTTTATTTGTTGTGCTTGTGGACTGCGGGTTCGATTCCCGGAGACCCAGGGTTGTGGGTTCGATTCCCAGAGACCCGGAGTGATATTGGTAGGGACTACGGGTTCGATTCCCGAGATCCCGAGTTATTGGTAGGGACTACGGGTTCGATTCCCGAGATCCTGAGTTATCGGTAGGGACTACGGGTTCGATTCCCGAGATCCTGAGATTTATTGATTATTGGTAAGGACTGCGGGTTCGATTCCCGGAGATCCTGAGCTATTGAGATATTATTGAGACATGGGCTGCGGGTTCGATTCCCGGAGACCCAGAGGTACTGAGCATGGGACTGTGGGTTCAATTCCCACAGGTCCTGGATTTGTTTTATTGAGTTGACTATTTGTTGTTAGTTTAATTGTAGACATTTGCAGTAATCATCTTATTGTTGTTAGTTCGGGAATTATTATCATTTAAATTGTTTAATTTGTTATCATTATTATATTATTGTTTCTCAGTAGGGCCCTGACCTTCCTCGTCTCTACTCCATCGAGGTTAGGCTTGGCACTTACTGAGTACCGCTGTGGTGTACTCATGCTACTCTTCTGCACACTTTTGTTGTGCAGATCCAGGTACATCAGAGCAGGCTCGAGCTAGGTGATTTCCGCAGCTTTTCTGGAGACCTCGAGGTATGATCTGCTACGTCCGCAGATCCGGAGGCTTTCCTTCTACTCTAATAGTACTAGTTGATATTTCTCTTCATTTCGTTGTTAGATACCCTTTACATATTGAGCAACAGTTGTATACTCTCTTTTAGTCTGTGTTGCCCGTGGGATTCCGGATCTTGGTAGTGTTTTATTCATTGTGTGACGGATGTATGTGTCAAGTGGCACGGATTACATATCTTTTTATGCTATTTTTCCGCTGTTTCTCATTTAAGTATTTATAACTTGTATATTCCGCAACGTGTTAGGCTTACCTAGTCGTGGGGACTGGGTGCCATCACGACATGTTCACAAGAGGTGAACTAGGGTCGTGACAGGATTCGACCATTTCCATAACAAAAAAAAATGATGAAAAAAAAACTACAAAAGAAAAAAAAAAGAGGAAAAATGAAAAAAACCACAAAAAGGGAAAAAGAAAAGAAAATAGCAGAAAATAAAAAAAATAATCAATAAGCGGGATACCTTAATGCTGACATGCTGGCTTCGTTTTGTTGTGTCCATTTTCATAAAGGTGGTTGGTTGTGGTTCCAAAATAACTCTTCCCTATAATACAAGGTCGGAGGACAATGGCAGAGAATCTCAAGACTGAGTGGGTTGGTACCGGTACCCGACAACAGCTGGTTGAACGGAACCACATGTTAGTAGAAGAAGTCAAAATATTAAGACAACACGTGGTTGAAATGTATCGGGCATGGATGGATGGAAAAACACCACCCCCGCCACCACCTAGTTTCATGGACCCGGTCCTTACACTGAACTCGATGCCAAATATACCTGCCTATCGCAGCCTTTCTAGCCACTCGAGTAGCTCAATTACTCGTCCCCCAGCTATGCTTTCCCAACACTACTTCCATCCCCAACCCCACTACTCTCCCGGGGGCACCCAAAATCGTACTTCACCTTCCATGTACCCAATTCCACAAAAAGCCTACCAACCCCCACAAACATACCGGAAACCCCCTGGGTCAGGTTTCAAGCCAAACAAGGCGTTTAGGGAGGAAAGGTTGTTGAAGCGAGAAAAGGCTTTCACCCCTATCGGAGAATCTTATGCGAGTTTGTTCGAAAGATTGAATCATGTTGGCTTGATTAAGCCGCTCGCCGGATGTATTTCAAATCCTCTTGCAAGAAGCTTCGATCCTACTGCACGATGTGTATACCACTCCAATGCTCAGGGGCATGATGTTGAAAGTTGTCGGGATTTGAAAAGAGAGATAGAAAGAATGATTCAGGCAGGAATGATTGCGGTCCAAGACACTGGCACCCTGGACATTACACAGAATCCTCTACCTGCATGTGATGTTGCGCATTTTGTGGGGACGATGCCCGATGACGAGGGTGAAGAAATTTTTCTTTGGAAGCCGAGGACATTGAAATAGAAAGCGATCTTAATGCAGAATTCAGTGGCTAGGATGCCATGCTTGTCAATTGGGAAGGCGCTCCGTCTCTTGGTGTTTTGGTGGTATATTTTGGTGTCATCTCTTTTGCCCGGGTTATTTCAGGGTTGTAATCCGGACGTTGTCTTGAGAGTCAAAACCCTTCTATCTTTCCACTTTGCTTTGTTTAGTAATAAATTTGTTTAGTGTTGTCTAGGTTTGTAATTCTAGTCTAGTCTGTTCGTTTTGTTGTTCGTCTTGTTGTTTCAACCCATCGGTTTAATACAACTCTTTGTTTCCCATCATTCCTAGTCATTCCATTTCTGATCACTTTGTATTTCTTCTCATACTGACTTTAGCAACATGACATGCACATAATTCTAAGCCTAATTTTAAAAGTCAATGAAATAATGTTGAAGATGTAATGATACTCGGAAGAAATAAAAACATATTGGAATACTGTGAAGCCGGAATCAAGTGAACATTAGGGAAAGCGTAACATAAAGAAATGCCGTGGAAATGCATCATGCTTCATCGGCTTAAAGCCAAAGGCAAGAGTACCCCAAGGTTAAAGGAACCGCTCGTGGTATCGGGATTGTTGCCCAATGGCACTGAGAGTCATCAAGGCAAATATGTGAATCAATCAAAGGTGTTTAATTGTGTAGTTTGTACTTGGTAGGTTTTGAAGATTGGAATGACGAAGGCGTTTTATTCGGCTATCCAAACACTTTATCCATTGATATCCCTTTGAGCCTTATTATATTTTCTTTCATACCCTCTTTCGGAATCAACAACAAAAAATGAGGATTGAGCGGAGAAATCCAAATGGAGAAACAAAAAGAAAGAAGAAAAGAAAAAAAAAGAAAAGAAAAAAAAAGAAAAAGAAAAGAAAAAAGAAGAAAGAAAAAGAAAAGAAAAGAAAAAAAATCGGGAGAAGTCGAGATGCAACAATGAATACGGACGTAGTCCGAACTACGTTTGACTTGATCCCGAAAGGGTACGTAAGCAGCCTCACTGAGGTTCAGTCACAATAAAGGAAAAATCCAAAAAAATCTCCCAAGAAGGAAACTGGGGCAGAAGTTATGGTTGTTGAATAAATAAGATTCCGAAAGTTGTAATCTTTAACCCACGTTTAAAATAATTTGAGCCTTTTATATCCTTTTTTCTATATCCCACCCAAAAGCCCGCATTACAGTCCAAAGGAAGACCTTCCGATCAATCTTCAAGAAATGCCGAGTCAAACGAGCAAAGGTGAATCACATCAAGGGCAACACTCCAATTCAAACGATGGAGAATGAAGAATTCAAGATGATGAGAACCACCACGAGACTCCAAGATGAGAGAAATCAAAATGAGAGAGTCTTATCGGTGAAAACACGCACGGGCACCGTAAGGCGACGGTGAGTCGAGAGAAAGAAAGAGCAAATGAGAGAGGCTTGATGGTGAAAACCCTATGGGCACTACAAGTCAACTAAGGATCAGATCAAATAAATGAAGTGTTGAAGACCGGTTTCACAGCAGAGCTTGCAACAAGAGTTGAACATCAAATTTGCTATACAAAGAAGGCCAAAAGTGCATGTCAAGGTCGCTAGAGTCGGTATTCAAAATCCGATAGGTCATTCTTCTATAGGTTTCTTGTTAGGAATTATGTTTTCCTTTCTTTCTATCCTTTGTACCTTGTTTTACCCTCCTCTTATTGAGTCTGTCGGGTCATAACAAGTATAGAAATGATTTCAAAATTTGCCACCAAGCTTTCCAATTGCACAAGATGGGATTTGGCCAACACGACAATTGCCGTAAGTCAGGAAAAGGCAAGGCCGGTGCTTTAAGCCAAAAGAGCAACATGTGCAATGGAGCGGGCAACAATAAAAATGTTTGGGGTGCGTACAAGACGCAAAGGTCGGCAAAGTGCCAACTCGGGGGGAAAATATAACAAATGGAAATATGGGAGTGTATTCCGACAAAAGAAAGAGCCAGTCAAGAAACACCCAAGGTTGTCAAATGAAATCATTGAAGAAATCATAGACTTCAAGATCGGAATTGTGGGATCCGTCAAGAAAGGAACAACATACATGCCGTAAGGAAGGCGGGTTTTGAACAAAAAAAAGAATGAAAAGAATAGTCGGTGAACAGGCCAAGCAGTCAAGTGGAAAGTTCAAGGCCACAACCAACCACCGCATTTTTTTTAAAACTGACAGAGTTTTCTTTGCTTTGAAACAGGAGCAAAAAATATTGTCAAACTGGGGCGGGAAAAATTTTCTGTCATCGGATAGTCATCCGAAGAGCATGAAGGTGAATACAATTGTTTTTGAAGATGAATAAGGCAAGTTGAAAGGTGAATGAAGCAAGTATCGGAGAATGATACAATCTTAGTCTGTTGAAACTTTCTCCTAAGACAAAAGTCTTAGTCCGATGAATTTTTCACCTAAGATGAATTGGATAAAATCTTAGTCTGTTGAATCTTTCTCCCAAGATAGAAGTCTTGGTCTGATGAATTTTTCACCTAAGATAAAGAGATAATGCAATTTGAAAACAAAAGGAAAAAAAACGGAAGTTTGGAAAAGAAAGAAAGGTAAGAAGTCGAAAAAGAAAGGAAAGATTTTTGAAATTGAAAGACTTAAGAAAGTCTGAATTGCAAATGGACCCAGTCTGATGAATTATCTCCTGGAGTCATAAACTCAGTCCGATGGATATTCCTCCCGAGACCATGCAAATGAATAGACCCAGTCCGAAGAGTTATCTCCTGGAGTCATAAACTCAGTCCGATGGATAATCCTCCTGAGATTACATTGAAATGGACATAGTCCAGTAAGATACAATCTTAGTCTGTTGAATCTTTCTCCCAAGATAAAAGTCTTGGTCCGATGAATTTTTCACCTAAGATGAAAGGAAACAATCTTAGTCTGTTGAATCTTTCTCCCAAGATAAAAGTCTTGGTCTGATGAATTTTTCACCTAAGATAAAGAGATAATGAAATGTGAAAACAAAAGGAAGGCCGAAGTCAATGAAAGTAGAAGTTGGAAAAGGAAATGAAGACATAATTTGAAACGAAAAGGAAAGGCATAATTTGAAAGGTAAAATCAGAAGTTGGAAAAGAAAGAAAGGTAAGAAGTTGAAAAGAAAGAAAAGTCTGTATGAATTGCAAATGGACCTAGTCTGATGAATTATCTCCTGGAGTCATAAACTCAGTCCGTGTCACGACCCTAGTTCACCAATTGTGAACATGTCGTGATGGCACCCAGTCCCCACGACTAGGTAAGCCTAACACGTTGCGGAATCTATAAATTATAATTACTTAAATAAGAAACAGCGGAAAATAACATAAAAGATATGTAATCCGTGCCACTTGGCACATACATCCGTCACACAATAAATAAACACTACCAAGATCCGAAACCCCACGGTAACACAGACTAAAAGAGAAATACAACGGTGGCTCTATGTGTAAAGAGTATCTAACAACGAAATGAAGAAAATGTCAACTAGAAATACTAGAATAGAAGGGAAAGCCTCCGGATCCGCGGACGTAGCAGATCATACCTCGAAGTCTCCCAGAAAGCTGCAGAATCACCTAATACGAGCCTGCTCTGATGTACCTGGATCTGCACAACAAAAGTGTGCAGAAGAGTAGCATGAGTACACCACGGCGGTACTCGGTAAGTGCCAAGCCTAACCTCGATGGAGTAGTGACGAGGTAGGTCAGGGCCCTACTGAGAAAAACAATAATATAATGATGAAAACAAAATAAACAGTTTATATGATAATAATTTCCGAAATAACAACATTATGATAATTACTGCAACTGTCTACGATTAAGCTAACAACAAATAACCAACTCGAATAAACAAATCCAGGATCTGTGGGAATTGAACCCACAGTCCCATTCTCAGTACCTCTGGGTCTCCGGGAATCGAACCCGCAGCCCATATCTCAATAAATAATCAATAACTCAGGATCTCGGGAATCGAACCCGTAGTCCCTACCAATAACTCAGGATCTCGGGAATCGAACCCGTAGTCCCTACCAATATCACGCCGGGTCTCTGGGAATCGAACCCACAGCCCTAGGTCTCCGGGAATCGAACCCGCAGTCCACAAACAATATCACTCCGGGTCTCTGGGAATCGAACCCACAGCCCTGGGATCTCCGGGAATTGAACCCGCAGTCCACCAACACATCAAATAAGAAAACACACAGAGAGAATATAATATGTTAAATTACAACTTCACCGAAATTAGTGCCAACAATTTATCAAGAGTTCAAGTAAATCAACTAGGCAATTAAACATGTTGAATCCTAGTAAATCATGCTTTTCTAAGTACTACCGGGTAATGGTAACGCTTTTATCAGCTAAGAGCAGGAATATCACAAATCAGAGAACGTTTGAAATAAAGTACGTGTTCAACAACCAGCGCATGTACACGCCCGTCACCTCGCGTACAAGGCATTTAAACTATCACATAATATCCTAGGGGTGAAAATTCCCCACACGAGGTTAGACAAGCCACTTACCTCAATTCCGGTACAAAACCGCTAAGTAATAACCCTCTTGCCACGAATGTCGGCCTCCACAAGTGTAGAATCTAATAAAAATCAATAGAATCACATCAAAATAGGCCAATTGGGCATTACCCAATCAAATTAACTCAAAAATCACCAAAAACCCACAAGTTGCCAAAACCCGACTTTCGGTACGCTTAACGGAAATTCACGAAAGTTATATATTCGGAACCCTTGTTTCAATACGAGTCTATGCATATGAAGTTTACCAAAATCGGACTCCGTTTGCCCACTCAAAACCTTGATTTTCTAAAGTCCAAGACTAGGGCTAAATCCTCCATAAATTACCCCAAATTCCTCCATTTTCATGATATAATTGCGTAATATTATCAATACTAATCATAATATGAGTTCATAGTTGATTACCTGATGATTTCCCTTGATTTTCTCCTCAAAATCGCCCAAAATCGCCCTTAAGCCGAGACCCCCAAATGTTAAAATGTTTCTGAAATTTTCTAACTTCTGATACACTTACTTACAGCGATTTTCGCTTCTGCGGAATATTTTCCGCTTCTACGCGTCCGCTTCTGCGGAGACTCGATTGCTCCTGCGGATATTTCCGCTTCTGCGACTAGGCGTCCGCCTCTGCGGGCTCGCCTAAGCGGCTCCCTTCCGCTTCTGCGATGGCCGCTTCTGCGGCTCCCTGTCCGCTCCCGCGATTCCGCTTCAGCGGAAAATGCTCCGCTTCTGCGGTGCCCAGCGCTTCTGCGCTCCTGGTCCGCTTCAGCGCACCCGCTCCTGCGCACCCGCTCCTGCGCCCATAATTCCGCAGGAGCGGAAACAACAGAAGCAGTGCACTAGTTTCTGCAATTTTCCATATTTTTCTCCCGTTTAACCATCCGAAATCACCCCGAGGCCCCCGGGACCTCATCCAAACATACCAACACATCTTAATACCTTATTCGACCTTGCTCAAATCCTCAAAACACGTCTAACAACATCAAATCCCATAATTCACATCGAATTCAAGCCTAAATTTCTTAAAACTTTCCGAATTGCACATTCGATCAAAAACCCGACCAAACGACGTCCGAATGACCTGAAAATTTGCGGACATATCCAAAATCACATAACGAAGCTACAGAAATTGTCGGAATTCCATTCCGACCCCCGGATAAAAATCTCACCTATCGATCGGATTCGCCAAAATTTCAACCTTCGGCATTTCAAGCCTAATTGAGCTACGGACCTCCAAAATACATTCCGAACGCGCTCCTAACCCCGAAATCACCTAACGGAGCTAATGGAACCATCGGATTTCCGTTCCGAGATCGTCTTAACACTGGTTCCGGCTACAGACCGTTTTTTCTAGTTTCAAAGCTCTTATTTGGGGACTAAGTGTCCCAAAATGCTCAAATTTTCGGAACCGACTCTCCCGGCAACCCACAATAGCAGAAATGAACTTAGGGGAACAATTAAATTAGGGATAGGGGCGTAATTTTCTAAAACGACCGGTCGGATCGTTACATCTTCCCACACTTAAAGATTCGTTCGTCCTCGAACGAGCATAGAAAACATACCTGGAGTAGTGAAAAGATGAGGGTACTGGCTGCGCATATCCTGCTCGGTCTCCCAAGTCGCCTCCTCGACCGGCCGGCCCCGCCACTGAACCTTTACCGAAGCGATGTTCTTTGACCTTAGCTTTCTGACTTGCCTGTCTAGAATGGCTACTGGCTCCTCAACATAAGAAAGATCCTTGTCTAGCTGAACAGATGTGAAATCCAATACGTGCGACGGGTCACCATGGTATCTCCGGAGCATGGAGACATGAAATACGGGGTGAACTACGGCTAGGCTGGGAGGTAAGGCCAACTCATAAGCAACCTCCCCAACACGCCTCAAAATCTCAAAAGGGCCAATAAATCTAGGACTCGGCTTCCCTTTCTTCCCAAACCTCATAACGCCCTTCATGGGCGAGACTCGAAGCAGAACCCGCTCGCCCACCATAAAAGCCACATCGCGAACCTTCTTGTCCGCATAACTCTTCTGTCTAGACTGGGCCGCACGAAGTCTGTCCTGAATCACCTTGACCTTGTCCATAGCCTCCTGAACCATATCAGTACCTAGTAACCTGGCCTCGCCCGGCTCAAACCAACCCACGGGAGACCCGCACCTCCTACCATATAGGGCCTCGTACGGTGCCATCTGAATACTAGACTGGTAGCTGTTGTTATAAGCAAACTCCGCCAGTGGCAAGAAGTGATCCCATGAACCTCCAAACTCAATCACGCACGCACGGAGCATATCCTCCAAAATCCGAATAGTGCGCTCGGACTGCCCATCAGTCTGGGGGTGAAATGCTGTGCTCAGCTCCACCCGAGTACCTAACTCCCGCTGTACAGCTCTCCAGAACCGTGAAGTGAACTGAGTGCCTCTATCTGAAATGATGGAAACTGGAATACCATGCAGTCGAACTACCTCTCTGATATAGATCTCCGCCAGTCGCTCCGATGAATATGTAGTGCTCACCGGTATAAAATGGGCGGACTTGGTCAGCCGATCCACAATAACCCAAATGGAATCAAACTTCCTAATAGTCCGTGGAAGCCCAGATACAAAGTCCATGGTGATGCGCTCCCATTTCCACTCTGGAATCTCAATCCGCTGCATCAATCCACCCGGGCGCTGATGCTCATACTTCACCTGCTGGCAGTTGAGGCATCTAGAAACATAATCAACTATATCCCTCTTCATCCGCCTCCACCAGTAATGCTGTTTCAAGTCCTGATACATCTTCGCGGCACCCGGATGGATGGAATACCGCGAGCTATGGGCCTCTGCTAGGATCAGCTCTCGAAGATCATCTACATTGGGCACACAGATGCGGCCCCGCATCCTCATAACTCCATCATCCCCGATGGTAACATCTCGAGCATCACCACGCCGAACTCTATCCTGAAGGACAAGCAAATGAGGGTCGTCGAACTGACGCTCCCCGATGCGGTCAAATAGAGAAGACCGAGAAACCACACAAGCTAGAACCCGGCTGGGCTCCGAAAGATCCAGTCTAACCAACTGCCTGGCCAAAGCCTGAACATCCATCGCCATAGGCCTCTCCGAAGCGGGTAGATATGCCAAACTCCCCAAACTCTCCGCCCGACGACTCAAGGCATCAGCAACCACATTAGCCTTGCCCGGATGATAGAGAATAGTAATATCATAGTCCTTCGGTAGTTCCAACCATCTCCTCTGACGCATATTCAGGTCCTTCTGCTTAAGCAAGTGCTGCAAGCTCCGGTGATCAGTGTAGATCTCAGAAGGAACCCCATATAAATAATGACGCCAAATTTTTAAGGCGTGAACAATGGCAGCTAGCTCCAAATCATGAACAGGGGGATAATTCTTCTCATGCACCTTCAGCTGTCTCGACGCGTAGGCAATCACCCTACCGTCCCGCATCAATACCGCACCGAGTCCAACTCGTGAGGCATCACAATATACAGTATAGGACCCCGAACCTGTAGGCAACATCAATATAGGGGCCGAAGTCAAAGCTCTCTTGAGCTTCTGAAAGCTCGCCTCACACTCGTCTGTCCACTGAAAAGGGGCACCCTTTTGGGTCAATCTAGTCATAGGTGCCGCAATCGAAGAGAACCCCTCTACGAAACGACGGTAGTAGCCCGCCAAACCAAGGAAACTGCGAATCTCAGTAGCGGAGGAGGGTCTGGGCCAACTCTGCACGGCCTCCACCTTCCTCGGATCTACTCGAATACCATCACTCGACACCACGTGGCCCAAAAATGCCACAGAACTCAACCAAAATTCACATTTAGAGAACTTGGCATAAAGTTGCTTCTCCCTCAGGATCTGAAGCACTATCCTCAAATGTTGCTCGTGCTCTTCCCGGCTCCGAGAATATACTAGAATATCATCAATGAAGACAATCACGAACGAGTCCAGGATAAGGCCTGAACACACTGTGCATCAAATGCATAAATGCTGCTGGGGCATTAGTCAACCCAAAAGACATCACGAGGAACTCATAGTGACCATACCGGGTCCTGAAGGCAGTCTTCGGGATATCTGGCTCCCGAATCTTCAGCTGGTGATACCCAGAGCGCAAATCAATCTTAGAAAACACACGTGCGCCCTGCAACTGGTCAAATAAATCATCAATACGGGGCAAAGGATATCGGTTCTTCACTGTAACCTTATTCAGCTGACGATAGTCAATACACTACGCATAGAACCGTCCTTTTTCTTCACAAACAATACAGGAAGCACCCCAAGGCGAAACACTGGGTCGAATAAAACCCTTGCCTAATAACTCCTGTAACTGATCCTTCAACTCCTTTAATTCAGGAGGAGCCATACGGTACGGTGGAATAGAAATGGGCTGAGTGCCCGGCAACAAGTCAATAGCAAAGTCAATGTCTCTGTCAGGCGGCATGCCCGGAAGATCAGCTGGAAATACATCAGCAAAGTCACGTACCACATGAACAGAATCAATAGAGGGAGGGTCAATACTGACGTCCCGCACATAGGCAAGATAAGCAGCACACCCCTTCTCAACCATACGCTGAGCTCTGAGAAAAGAAATAACACGGCTAGGGGTGTGATCTAGAGTACCACTCCACTCAATACGTGGAATGCCTGGCATAGCCAGCGTCACGGTCTTGGCGTGACAATCAAGAATAGCATAATGGGGCGACAACCAGTCCATGCCCAGAATAATATCAAAATCGACCATCCCGAGCAGCAGTAGATCCGCTCTGGTCTCAAAATCACTAATGGTAATCAAACACGACCGATATACGCGGTCCACAGCCAAAGAATCACCCACCGGAGTGGAAACATAAATGGGGGCACTCAAAGAATCCCGAGGCACACCCGGATGAGAAGCAAAGTAAGAAGACACATATGAAAAAGTGGAACCAGGGTCGAATAGAACCGATGCCTCCCCTGTGACTAACCAGAATAATACCTGTGATAATAGAGTCAGATGCAACAGCCGCGGCGCGATCAGGAATAGCATAGAATCTGGCTTGTCCCCCCTCTCGAGGGCGGCCTCTAGAACCCTGACCCCCGCCCCTGGCTGGCTGGGCAGGTGGAATAGCAGCTGGAGCTGGAATGATAGCCTGCTGACCCTGAGAGCCACGCTGATGCTGCGAAGACTGGTGAGGTGCTCCCCTCCTACGCCCGGGGCACTCCCTAACCAGGTGGCGAGTATCCCCGCACTCAAAACAAGCTCTGAGAGGACGCGGTGGCTGTGACTGACCGGCCTCACCCCCACTAGTCTGACCCCTGGAAGGACCCCGCGCAGGAGGTGCACTGGAAACTGGGGGAGCATAATAAGGCTCCTGTGGTGCTGGAAGACCTGGAGTGCTACCGGCTGCGGGCAATGCTGAGTGAACCGGTCGACCGGAAAAGCCCCTGCCAAAACGACCGGCTGCTAAGTGCAGGCACGAGAGAAATGGCCCGACTCACGAGACCTCTTGGCCTCCCTCTCTCCCCGTTCTCTAGGGAGCATACTCTCGATCCTCCTGGCAAGCTCACTGCCTACTGATAAGATATATCCGTCTCCAACTCTCTGGCCATGCTGTACCAGGTCAGCGGAATCAGGCCGTCAACAAATCTCTGCACTCTCTCCCGGACCGTGGCTACCAAAGCCGGTGCATGCCTGGCTAGGCGGGTGAAACTAATAGCATACTCCGATACTGACATGGAGCCCTGTCGCAATCTCTCAAACTCCGAGCGCCAAGAATCCCTAAGGCTCTGGGGAACAAACTCCGTCAAAAACAGATTTGAAAACTGCGTCCAGGTCAACGAAGCGGACTCCTCCGGACTATCCAACTCATACGTGCGCCACCAATCATAAGCGGTCCCACGAAACTGAAACGTAGTGAAGGAAACCCCGCTGGTCTCCACAATCCCCATGGTAGAAAGAATACGATGACACTCCTCCAGAAAACCCAATGCATCATCTCAAACCAGACCACTAAACACTGGAGGGTCATATTTCTTGAACCTCTCCAATCTACGCCGCTCGTCCTCGGAGGCAGCTGGCCAACCTCCGG
This sequence comes from Nicotiana noctiflora, assembly GCA_032618575.1. Taxonomy (NCBI): domain Eukaryota; kingdom Viridiplantae; phylum Streptophyta; class Magnoliopsida; order Solanales; family Solanaceae; genus Nicotiana; species Nicotiana noctiflora. Next base: position 55,311 of record JASVEL010005956.1, on the reverse strand, counting down.
GTTGTGCTGGGGCGGCAGGAGGCATAACAAAAATCTCTGGAACCTGTCCCACTGGCACTCGCTGCTCAGGTGTAGCGGCTGCAGGAGTCTGGGCCCCTCCCCCGGCCTGAGATGTAGCTGCAGTGAGAGGAAGCAACCCTGCCTGAGCTAAAGTGGTATACATGCTCATGAACTGGGCCAGGGTCTCCTGGAGTACTGGAGTAGTAGCAGCTGTAGTCGGTGTACCAGGTGCCTGCGCTCCAACCTGATCCACCGGTGGTACCTCAGCGGCAGCGCACGCGGGTGCTGTGGCTGTACATCGGGCGCGTCCTCGTCCTCTACCATGGCCCGGCCTCTGACGGCGGCAACAGGGGGCGCGGGTACCTGATCGTCGCGAGTAGCTCGTGTCCTCACCATCTGTGAGAGAATAGAAAGCAATAGTTTAGATTTTTTTGATGCCAAAAATGTCGCACGACAAGGAATCCAAAAGAAATGAAGAGTTTCCTAAACAGTTACATAGCCCCTCGTAGATAAATACAGACGTCTCCGTATCGATCAGCGAGACTCTAAGTAACCGGTCTGTGTCCCGTGACTCCTATGAACCTAGAGCTCCGATACCAACTTGTCACGACCCTAGTTCACCAATTGTGAACATGTCGTGATGGCACCCAGTCCCCACGACTAGGTAAGCCTAACACGTTGCGGAATCTATAAATTATAATTACTTAAATAAGAAACAACGGAAAATAACATAAAAGATATGTAATCCGTGCCACTTGGCACATACATCCGTCACACAATAAATAAACACTACCAAGATCCGGAACCCCACGGTAACACAGACTAAAAGAGAAATACAACGGTGGCTCTATGTGTAAAGAGTATCTAACAACGAAATGAAGAAAATGTCAACTAGAAATACTAGAATAGAAGGGAAAGCCTCCGGATCCGCGGACGTAGCAGATCATACCTCGAAGTCTCCCAGAAAGCTGCAGAATCACCTAATACGAGCCTGCTCTGATGTACCTGGATCCTGCACAACAAAAGTGTGCAGAAGAGTAGCATGAGTACACCACGGCGGTACTCAGTAAGTGCCAAGCCTAACCTCGATGGAGTAGTGACGAGGTAGGTCAGGGCCCTACTGAGAAAAACAATAATATAATGATGAAAACAAAATAAACAGTTTATATGATAATAATTTCCGAAATAACAACATTATGATAATTACTGCAACTGTCTACGATTAAGCTAACAACAAATAACCAACTCGAATAAACAAATCCAGGATCTGTGGGAATTGAACCCACAGTCCCATTCTCAGTACCTCTGGGTCTCCGGGAATCGAACCCGCAGCCCATATCTCAATAAATAATCAGTAACTCAGGATCTCGGGAATCCCTACCAATAACTCAGGATCTCGGGAATCGAACCCGTAGTCCCTACCAATATCACGCCGGGTCTCTGGGAATCGAACCCACAGCCCTAGGTCTCCGGGAATCGAACCCGCAGTCCACAAACAATATCACTCCGGGTCTCTGGGAATCGAACCCACAGCCCTGGGATCTCCGGGAATTGAACCCGCAGTCCACCAACACATCAAATAAGAAAACACACAGAGAGAATATAATATGTTAAATTACAACTTCACCGAAATTAGTGCCAACAATTTATCAAGAGTTCAAGTAAATCAACTAGGCAATTAAACATGTTGAATCCTAGTAAATCATGCTTTTCTAAGTACTACCGGGTAATGGTAACGCTTTTATCAGGCTAAGAGCAGGAATATCACAAATCGGACAATTCAAGTAAAGTGTGTGTTACAACAACCAGCGCATGTACACGCCCGTCACCTCGCGTACAAGGCATTTAAACTATCACATAATATCCTAGGGGTGAAAGTTCCCCCACACGAGGTTAGACAAGCCACTTACCTCAATTCCGGTACAAAACCGCTAAGTAATAACCCTCTTTCCACGAATGTCGGCCTCCACAAGAGTAGAATCTAATAAAAATCAATAGAATCACATCAAAATAGGCCAATTGGGCATTACCCAATCAAATTAACTCAAAAATCACCAAAAACCCACAAGTTGCCAAAACCCGACTTTCGGTACGCTTAACGGAAATTCACGAAAGTTATATATTCGGAACCCTTGTTTCAATACGAGTCTATGCATATGAAGTTTACCAAAATCGGACTCCGTTTGCCCACTCAAAACCTTGATTTTCTAAAGTCCAAGACTAGGGCTAAATCCTCCATAAATTACCCCAAATTCCTCCATTTTCATGATATAATTGCGTAATATTATCAATACTAATCATAATATGAGTTCATAGTTGATTACCTGATGATTTCCCTTGATTTTCTCCTCAAAATCGCCCAAAATCGCCCTTAAGCCGAGACCCCCAAATGTTAAAATGTTTCTGAAATTTTCTAACTTCTGATACACTTACTTACAGCGATTTTCGCTTCTGCGGAATATTTTCCGCTTCTACGCGTCCGCTTCTGCGGAGACTCGATTGCTCCTGCGGATATTTCCGCTTCTGCGACTAGGCGTCCGCCTCTGCGGGCTCGCCTAAGCGGCTCCCTTCCGCTTCTGCGATGGCCGCTTCTGCGGCTCCCTGTACGCTTCCGCGATTCCGCTTCGGCGGAAAATGCTCCGCTTCTGCGGTGCCCAGCGCTTCTGCGCTCCTGGTCCGCTTCAGCGCACCCGCTCCTGCGCACCCGCTCCTGCGCCCATAATTCCGCAGGAGCGGAAACAACAGAAGCAGTGCACTAGTTTCTGCAATTTTCCATATTTTTCTCCCGTTTAACCATCCGAAATCACCCCGAGGCCCCCGGGACCTCATCCAAACATACCAACACATCTTAATACCTTATTCGACCTTGCTCAAATCCTCAAAACACGTCTAACAACATCAAATCCCATAATTCACATCGAATTCAAGCCTAAATTTCTTAAAACTTTCCGAATTGCACATTCGATCAAAAACCCGACCAAACGACGTCCGAATGACCTGAAAATTTGCGGACATATCCAAAATCACATAACGAAGCTACAGAAATTGTCGGAATTCCATTCCGACCCCCGGATAAAAATCTCACCTATCGATCGGATTCGCCAAAATTTCAACCTTCGGCATTTCAAGCCTAATTGAGCTACGGACCTCCAAAATACATTCCGAACGCGCTCCTAACCCCGAAATCACCTAACGGAGCTAATGGAACCATCGGATTTCCGTTCCGAGATCGTCTTAACACTGTTCCGGCTATGGACCGTTTTCTAGTTTCAAAGCTCTTATTTGGGGACTAAGTGTCCCAAAATGCTCAAATTTTCGGAACCGACTCTCCCGGCAACCCACAATAGCAGAAATGAACTTAGGGGAACAATTAAATTAGGGATAGGGGCGTAATTTTCTAAAACGACCGGTCGGATCGTTACAGTCCGATGGTTAATCCTCCTGAGATTACATTGAAATGGACATAGTCCAGTGAGAATGAAAATCTTAGTCTGTTGAAACTTTCTCCTAAGATTAAAAGTCTTAGTCTGATGAATTTTTCACCTAAGATAAAGGGATAGTGCAATTTGAAAACAAAAGGGAAAAACGGAAGTTTGGGAAATAAAGAAAGTTAAAAGTTGAAAGGAAAGAAAAGTTTGTTGAATGTGAAAGGCTTAAGAAAGTCTGAATTGAAAATGGACCCAGTCTGATGAATTATCTCCTGGAGTCATAAACTCAGTCCGATGGTTAATCCTCATGAGATTACATTGAGATGGACATAGTCTAGTGAGAATGAAAATCTTAGTCTGTTGAAACTTTCTCCTAAGATTAAATGTCTTAGTCTGATGAATTTTTCACCTAAGATAACCTTCAGTCAAGGTAACACAAGTTTTTAATTTCATGCATTTTTAATTTCTGTTAGGTGCCCACCTTCAAATACGGGAATACATTTCGCATTGCACGTTTAATTTCTCGTTAGGTGCCCACCTTCAAATACGGGAATATTTTTTGCATCGCATTGCACGTTTAATTTCGTTAGGTGCCCACCTTCAAATACGGGAATATTTTTTTGCATCGCATTACATTTTTAATTTCGTTAGGCGCCCACCTTCTAATACGGGAATACATTTCGCATTGCACGTTTAATTTCCGTTAGGTGCCCACCTTCAAATACGGGAATATTTTCTGCGCATCGCATTGCACGTTTAAATTTCGTTAGGTGCCCACCTTCAAATACGGGAATACTTTTCTGCATCGCATTGCACGTTTAAATTCCGTTAGGTGCCCACCTTCTAATACGGGAATATTTTTCTGCATCGCATTACACGTTTAATTTCAGTTAGGCGCCCACCTTCAAATACGGGAATACATTTTTGCACATCATAGTTTATATATCTAAAAGCCCATACTGGGGCAGAAAAGAAAAAAAAAAGGGGAAAAGTTTGTTGTCTTTGTTTTGTTTTGAGCAGACTTCAGCTCGAGGACAAGAAGTATCATTGAAAATCCCAAAAAAAAAAAAAAAAAAAAGAGAGGAAAGCAAGAAAAGAAAATCAACAAAAAAGAGAGTCGGCATCAAAGAAAATCAACAAAAAAGAGAGTCGGCATCACAGAAAATCAAGAAAAAGAGAAGAATAATTTTCAAGCATCAGCAACTAGGAGCCCACCTGAAATCATGGGCACTATATGTCCGGACTTGATCCAAAAGCTGAAGAAGATTGAACCAACACCTACAGCTAACAAGCATCAAGATTCAGATCAGGGTCCGCATGAAGCACCAACCAACTCAAGATCAAGCTTCAGAAGACTCATAGATAGGAATTTTGTAACTCGTAGCTGATAGGTTTAGTTAGTCTTTTTCAATTTTGATGTAATAACGGGACAACGGACCGGAGCCTCGGACGGAACCTCGACTCTCAACCTCGATACTCCATCACTCCCGAACTACACTGACCTGATTCCTGTTTAGCCCAGGATATGTAGGCAACCTCTGAAGCAGGGCGCGGTCAAAGCTTTTCAAAATGCTTCACAACGGAATACTCGAACGGGTAAAAATCGTTCATAGTTGCTCACTTATCTTTGCACGGAAACTCTTCGTGTTCCCGAGCAAAGAGGGGCAGCTGTGAGCACGTGATTTTTACCCTACATATGAGTTATTCCCATAAAATTCAAAATAAATAATTTTTCCTTATTTTTTACAATTTGTGTGTTAATTGCTCATGTTAAATCATATAAAAAATACAAAAATATGTATTTACATTTACAAAATTAATTTCTCATTTAGTAGGTATAAATTCATTTTAGAACAGTGTAAAAAAAAAAAAAAAATCAAAAATAGCATGTTTGTATTAATTGGAAATTACTACAAAATAGTTATTAAATAGTTTTAGACTTTAATTAGATTAATTGTTAGTTTGATCTCTCAATTTTATAAAATCAAGAAAAATACAAAAAGATATTTAAAATACAAAATAAAATAAAATACATGATAAAAAGGCTGAAATTTAGAATCAGCTAGCCCAAAAGACAATTGGCCCAACTAAAATCACACAACCCAGGCCCAAATAGCACTACCCGAGCCCAATCCATTCTCTTTGTCAATATCGGAAGCTTCTTCATCAGATAGAGACACGAAAATACCGTGTCTCTACCATGCCTCCATGGAAGCCAAGCTGAAGGTTATTTAACAAGAGAGATTTTTTCGGCGAAAAAGGGGGATTCTTCAGAGAAAAATTCCAGAGAACGAGAGAGAGAAGAAAGTTTCAGATTTAAAATTAGATTCTAGGGTTTGTTTTCCATTTTTGTTCATCGTTTGTTCTTCTTTTGTTTCGCGATGGATGTCACACCTCCTTTTTCCGCACCCGCGAGAGCGCAAGGGAGTTTTTCCAATTAAAGGACAATCGAAACGGGATCAATTTATTTAATTCAGAGTCGCCACTTGGAAAAATAATGGTGTCCCAAGTCACCAGTTTGATCCCGAACCGAGGAAATTTATGACTCTGTAATATAGTCTGCGAAACTGGAAACCTGGATAAGGAATTCTGTTAACCCGGGAGAAGGTTTTAGGCACTCCCGGATTCCGTGGTTTTAGCACGGTCGCTCAACTGCAATTTTTGTTTCTATCTGATTTCTTTATATATATTATTTGTGTGCTCTTATATTCCGCTTTAAATTTTTCAGAAGAAGAATTGCGACGTCACGAAAACACATTTCGAGCCGCACCGCAACCAGTACGCCTGCGACTTTAATGTATTTCAGTTTCGCCGAGAGTAAGATTTGGGTCACATAAATGTGCACCCGTATTTAGGAAAAGTAATTTTATTAAAGTCGTGCCTAAAGAGTCTATCGTCTTGATTAACTTTTGGAAAGACCGTGAAATTCGCTAAACGGTCTTTGCGAGTCTATGGTTTTCATTACAATCAATTGAGGGCCCCGCAGTTATGTATTTTTGTGCGGCGAGGCTCATCTCATTTTTATTAAAGGCCAATCCTAATCCGACTATATTTTCTACTTATTTCATCTATGGGTTTTAAATTGAAATGGAGTTTTTATACTTAATTAACAATCCGAATGAGCTGGATTGTATTCCAAACCTGGGCCATATAATGGCAATTGGGCCCACCGTACAATCCATTGCCAAATCCAGTTAACTTCTACTTTTTAGGCGTCTAGCATCATTGGTATAATAAAATGTTATTCTCATTTTTGCTAGTATTCAATTCATTTGCCAAAAACTGTTTTTCTTACCGATTTTTCATTTGGACTAGATTTGCCTGATATTGACTTCTCATCCTTGTTTAAAATTCAATGCCTATCGTGAGAACAGAAACAGAAATGGAGATAACGTATTTTTCATTTTTTGCCGATTTAGCTTCAAGCAGCTACCACTGAAATCTCCATTTACGTATATATACATAAAATTCTATTAAATAATTTACTACCTAATTAAACAAAACCTATGCTACTAATTCAACAACTTAGGCATGTCACTTTAAACCGTTATCCTCTTTAATTACGCTTCGAATAGCCTAAACACAAACTATACCAAACGAGATGCCAACTACATCCGTATACAAGCAGCACAATGGGGCAATCATCACATCAATTAAATTACAGCAATCCAGTTTTTACTTTCAATTTAAAAGAAAACAGTCTAACTTCATAACAGGGTTGCTAAATGGATAACAAATTGCAAATGAAAATAGTACAATAGAAAGAAATCATTAAGAGAAGGAATCATCACTTCAATTTATTTTCGTAAGCCTGAAGTTACAAATGTGTACCTGGAATTTAAAGAAAAGAGAAGTGAGGATGCATTATATAGCAGCACAAACAGCGGCTAACAACAACAGACCAACAGCAACAGCTTTAACAATAGACCAACAGCAACAGCTTTAACAACAGACCAACAGCAACAGAACCCCCACGACAACACAGCAACCACCACAACAACAACCTCGACAAACCACAACAACAACCTCGACAATAAACAGTAGCGACAACAATAGCCTTAACAGCAACAAACCAACAGCAACTGAAGCAACCGAAGAGCAGAAGCAAACAAGTGAGCACTTGTGTATTTTTTATGAGTGTCCGTCCATCTGTTGTGAACCTCTGTCCCCCTATTTATATCAATTAAGACCTCTTTACATCTCATAACAGCACTAAGACCCATTTAATTAAGCTATTTTCCCATCAACTCCACTACCATATGTTTTGTTCCCCACTACCATTTGTCCTACTCTATTAATTAATTCCTAGCATGGGTAATATATTTAACTACTTCTTTTAACTTCTTCCAAGACCACTATGTCTTGTTCCTCACTAAGTATTAAACAATACCCTATTTTAATATTATTAGTGCTTAGTGGATAAAATACTTTAACATAAATAATTATTTAAGTTTTCAATTTCCGTATTACCCCTAAAACTACTGAAATTACTATTCTTCCCCCAAACCTTCATTTGTAACAATGCTAACAACTGACCAAAATCAATTCCTAATTAAACACCAAATCACTATCAGCTATAACCAATTCCTAATCAAATACAACAATTAATCTCATGGACTCAGATTGAATCACACGACATCAGATCAAAGGGAATAAGCTAACCATATTGGGAACCAATCCTGGTTAACTTAGACACAAATAAATGAGCAAGAATCCAATAGTATGATGAATCAACAAACTTAACAAATTGAAACAACATGAATCACAATTAACTGAATCTAAATGCAAACTAAATTCATACGACGAACAACAAAGAGAAGGGAAAAAACAATATATAACGATGAAACCATTTGAACCAAAAATACCAAACCATTATAGGAATACCTTTATCTAGCCCAAAACACAAGCATCAGTTAATATCAGCTCATAAAATCTAGCAATTCTAATTATCTATTTTTCTAATTATCAAACGCATAGAAATGGACGAACATCATGTTTATCAAAAAAATCAAGCGACAAGTTAAGAAATGGGAAGTAAGTAAAACCTGGATTGCTTTCCAATTAAACAAAAAGTGAAGCAACGATGAACATTTAATCGTCTTAAGGAAAAAGATAACTGAAGACGATGACGATGACAAAACTGAATGATGACGAATACGAACAAACTGCTACGAACACATTTGTGAAGGCTGATGGTTCGAACCTCTGCTTCACCGGATTCAATGGATGGTCGTTTGGTGTTTACCGACGAGGAGGCTGGGCGATGAGGGAATAAGCTGAAGGCGAAGATTAAAGACGACAATCGATCACAGTGATGCCTACATTGACGAAGACGACGAATACACTGATGAAGATGATTGACGATGGACATGGCTTGTAACCAGCGACACTGGCGCTCGTTTTCTGATGAGGATGGCAGATATGGCTGATGAGTGAAGAACGAGCAGAGGTGGCGGCTGGTTTGAGGTCTTGAAGATGCGGCAGAATTGTGGTGGTCGTGGGTGGCGTCTTGGTTGAGCGGCGGCGGCTCTGCTGGTTTTGGATAGAGTTAGCGGCTGATGTCTGATGAGGTCGGCGGCGGCTGGATTGGAGATGGAGTGGTCGCTGGTGTAGATGACACAGGGGGGTGGCCGGCGGCTTGGTCTGTGTAGAAGAGGGGTACCGGCGGCTGAGATGGTGAGAGAAGAGAGGAAAGGGTCTTTAGGGTTTGGGTGAATTTGTGGAATGAAAATGATGGTGTATTGAAAAGAGGGGGGTTTGATTATTTCGGACCGGGTCGGGTTGGGCTGAGGTGTTGGGCTGGCCGGGTAGGGAATTGGGTGGTGTATTGAATTACATTGGGCCTGGTTTTGCTATGGCCCAATTCCGATTTCCATACTACATTCCATGGTGTATCATATACATATGTGTGTATATATATGTATATATATATATATATATATATATATATATATATATATATATATATATATATATATATACTAACTCATAACACAATTAATTTTTACTACAATCATCCCACATAATTACATATCACTTAAATGTAAACCGTATAATTTTGATATTAAACACTAAAAAAATGCAAAACATGATGTATATATTTTGTATTTTACTAATTTAAATAAATAAACACGCACACACAAACATGCAAATGTAAGATAAAAATAACACAAAAATCACAAAAATCATGCTCAACATAAAACTATTTTATTTTTGAATTTTCTGGGAGTGATTCTCATGTAGGGCAAAAATCACGTGCTCACAGCTGCCCCTCTTTGCGCGTAAACATGAAGAGTTTTCGTGCAAAGATAAGTGAGCGGATACGAGCGATTTTTGCCTGTTCGAGCACCCCGTGTGAAGCGCTTTTTGGCAAAGTTTGACCGAACCTTCGCTTCAAAGGTCTCCTACATATCCCTGGCTAAAAGGGAATCAGGTCAGTGTAGTTCGGGAAGTTTTGGTAGCTGGGACTACCGTGACTGCTGTGATCTTGCTGTTACTGTTGTTGCTGCTATTGCCACTGCTTAACTGACCTCCTTATTACATCGTGCTAAACAAAATAAGAAGCTAGACTAAGTTACAGCATTGCGAAATCTTATCTATCTCTTCATCTTGACTCTCCCATGTTCCTTGCTATTCTGTCGGTCTTGATGTTCCTTCTGATGCTTCTTCTCTTCTCACAATTGTTATTTCGGCATATCTTGATTGCCGAACTCCGACCATTGGTTCCTCCTTTGTGATCCCCGAACTATTCTTCTTCGAAGTCTGAATCTATCTTTCTGATCCTTGTTGCCTTCCTTCTGATTTTGAACTTGAATTCATGCTGGGGATTTCTGTTATACTCTACTGCTTCCCTCAAACAACTTCGAAAGTAAATTGCCACTCCATTCTTCAGGCGGGCTCCTGACTTCAACATCTTTTGAAAATAAATCGCCATTCCTCTCTTCAGGCGGGCTCCTGACTTCAACATCTTTTGAAAATAAATCGCCATTCCTCTCTTCAGGCGGGCTCCTGACTTCAACATCTTTTGAAAATAAATCGCCATTCCTCTCTTCAGGCGGGCTCCTGACTTCAACATCTTTTGAAAATAAATCGCCATTCCTCTCTTCAGGCGGGCTCCTGACTTCAACATCTTTTGAAAATAAATCGCCATTCCTCTCTTCAGGCGGGCTCCTGACTTCAACAACATCTTTTGAAAAATAAATCGCCATTCCTCTCTTCAGGCGGGCTCCCGACTTCAATCATCAACTCTGAAAATTAAACGCCATTCCTCTCTTCGGGCGGGCTCCCGACTTCAACAACATCTTTTGAAAAATAAATCGCCATTCCTCTCTTCGGGCGGGCTCCCGACTTCAACAACATCTTTTGAAAAATAAATCGCCATTCCTCTCTTCAGGCGGGCTCCCGACTTCAATCATCAACTCTGAAAATTAAACGCCATTCCTCTCTTCGGGCGGGCTCCTGACTTCAACATCAACTCTGAAAATTAAACGCCATTCCTCTCTTCGGGCGGGCTCCTGACTTCAACAACAACTCCGAAAATTAAACGCCATTCCTCTCTTCAGGCGGGCTCCTCTGACTTCAATCATCATCTTTTGAAAATAAATCGCCATTCCTCTCTTCAAGCGGGCTCCTGACTTTAATCATCAACTCTGAAAATTAAGCGCCATTCCTCTCTTCAGGCGGGCTCCTGACTTCAACATCTTTTGAAAATAAATCGCCATTCCTCTCTTCGGGCGGGCTCCTGACTTCAACAACATATTTTGAAAATAAATCGCCATTCCTCTCTTCAGGCGGGCTCCTGACTTCAACATCAACTTTTGAAAATAAATCGCCATTCCTCTCTTCAGGCGGGCTCCTGACTTCAACATCAACTTTTGAAAATAAATCGCCATTCCTCTCTTCAGGCGGGCTCCTGACTTCAACAACAACTTAGAAAATAAATCGCCATTCCTCTCTTCAGGCGGGCTCCTGACTTCAACATCAACTTAGAAAATAAAACGCCATTCCTCTCTTCAGGCGGGCTCCTGACTTCAACATCTTTTGAAAATAAATCGCCATTCCTCTCTTCAGGCGGGCTCCCGACTTCAACAACATCTTTTGAAAATAAATCGCCATTCCTCTCTTCAGGCGGGTTCCTGACTTCAACAACATCTTTTGAAAATAAATCGCCATTCCTCTCTTCAGGCGGGCTCCTGACTTCAACATCTTTTGAAAATAAATCGCCATTCCTCTCTTCTTGTACCATTTTATTCTTGCTGCATCGACTCTTGAGCCATCATTTCTCCTAAATCACCTTGTTTCGGAACTGCTTTCCTCCTGGGTCGTGTTGCTTTCCCTCCTGACTGCTGGGGATATCTTTAGAACTGTTTACTTGCCTGCTGAGGATAATGATGCTGGGAAAGTTTTCCTTCATCCCCTCATTTCCTTTGACTCATGCGCTTGAATTTGTGCTGGGATCTCTTGTTGTAACCCTCTGCTTTATGTCGGGTTACTGGTTTCAAGACCTGCAATGTAAAGACTGAAGACTTGCCTTTTGTTATACAGGTAGGCGCCTGCTTTTAGTAGCAACTTTTGAATTAAAAAAAAATGCATTATGGCAATAATTTATAAAATATGCAAAGGACAATGTAAAAATATAACGAACGTAAAATATCCTATTCGAGGGCGGATAGTCCCATCGTATTCTATTCGAGGGCGAATACTCCCATTGTATCCTATTCGATGGCGAATACTCCCATTGTATCCTATTCGAGGGCGAATACTCCCATTGTATCCTATTCGAGGGCGAATACTCCCATTGTATCCTATTTGAGGGCGGATACTCCCATCGTATTCTATTTGAGGGCGAATACTCCCATCGTATTCTATTCGAGGGCGAATACTCCCATCGTATCCTATTTTCGAGGGCGAATACTCCCATCGTATCCTATTCGAGGGCGGATACTCCCATCGTATTCTATTCGAGGGCGAATACTCCCATCGTATCCTATTCGAGGGCGGATACTCCCATCGTATTCTATTCGAGGGCGAATACTCCCATCGTATCCTATTCGAGGGCGGATACTCCCATCGTATTCTATTCGAGGGCGAATACTCCCATCGTATTCTATTCGAGGGCGAATACTCCCATCGTATTCTATTCGAGGGCGAATACTCCCATCGTATCCTATTCGAGGGCGAATACTCCCATGATATCAATGTATGAAAGTGAACAAACCCGAGACGTCCTGTTCGAAGGTGGACAAACCTGAAACATCCTATTTGAAGGTGGACAAACCTGACACGTCATCTTGAATTGCCTTCCTCGTTTCTCCGAGAAAATTTTTAACAACGGCAGAAAATTTTCTGCCCCAGTATTGGTGTTCTTCCTTGTGGCATGATTTTCTGCTATCAGTAGCACTTTCTTTCCCTGTTTCAAATCAAAGAAAATTTATTAGTTCAAAACATTGTGAGCGGTTGTGTCGCTCATGTGGGGTGGTTTTTCCTTTTCTCCTTTCCCTCGCTCGGGGTTCCCAAAACTTGTAGGGGAATGATTTCATTTGCTGGAGATGATATTCCTGCTGGGGATGGGTTTTTCCATTTATCCCTTCCCCGTTCTGTGTTTCTCAACTTTCTGGGGGTTATTTTGTTGAAGATGAGATTTCCTTTCTTCCTTTACCACTCTGTGTTGTCCGACCACCTCGGAACTTGCTGAAGATAACACTGCCGGTAGATTTTCATTTCCTCAAAATTGGTGTTTCACTCTTCTTGAAGGCTGTTGAGGATGACACTGGTTCGAAGACCATTTCCCTTAAGACTTTCCTTCTTCCCTAAGTGGATATTGACTTCCAGAAAATTTTCAAACTGAAAAGAAAATTTTCTGCCCCAGTTTAATAATCTTCTTTGCACCATACTTCTCTGTCGTCAACGGCATTTCCTTGCCTTGCATAATAATTGGAAAGTTGGTGGCCAGTTTTGAAGTCATTTCTCACTATGTTTTGACTAGACTCTGACTTTGATGGAGAATTTTGACAAAAGGAGAAAGATAAAAAGAAACAACAAATAGAAGACAAGGGAGGATTGACTCTCTAACCAGAAACAACTATAAAAACTTATCAAACGCGGATACCAACTCTACTGGTCATGACATGCACATATGGCCTACCCTCCGTCGTTAATTTCCTTTCACGATTTCTGTCTCGTGATTTCCATCTGATTATCAACTTTATTCGACTTGTAGTGCCCGAAGGGTTTTCACTTTCAAGCCTCTCTCATTTTGATTTTCTCTCAGCCTTCGTCGCCTTATGGTGCCTGTGAAGGTTTTCACCGGTAAGACTCTCTCATTTGTATCACTTTTAGCTGGGGATTGGGGTGTTACTGCTAAGACTTTCTCGTGTTTCCTTCCTGTTAGGACTCAGAGTCTTTTCTGCTGAGAATCAGAGTGTTATATTCTGATAGGACTCTCTCACTCGCCTGACGTGGCATCTTTTGAAGACTGATCAGAAGGTCTTTCTGGACCGTAATGTGGGATTTGGATAGGGCTAGAAAGAAAGGGTATTGAAGGCTCAAAAGAAAATCAATTTTGGGTTCAAAATTTACAACCTTCGGACCTAAATTTTTATAATCAACACAATTTTTCTTTGCCCCAGCTTTTACTTGGGGAATTTTTATTACTTTATTTACACTATGACCGAGCTGTGAAGCGCCTACGTATCCTCTTTAAGGAATCAGGTCAAACGTAGTTCCCACTTCCTCTTTTCCAAATTTCTTTTTCCACACATTTTTTTCTTTTTCTTTTCTTTATCTCTTTTTGTTGTTTTCTTTTTCTTTACTTTTTCTTTTGCCTTTCAAACTTGTGTTTCTAGTCTTTGCAACTAATTCCGAAGGAGGGATATGAAAGAATTTAAATTCAGGCTCAAAGGGTTGACGATGGATAAAGTGTTTGGATAGCAGAACAAAATGCCTTCGTCATTCCAATCTTCAAAACATGCCAAGCGTAAACAACACAATTAATATTCACCATATCTTTAAAGCACTATTGGGCAACACTCTCATTATGAACGACCCCATGTCAATTTTGGCCAGCTTGCCTTTGACTGTTTCTTTTTTACTTGCCCCGGTTTCAGATGACTCAGGATCCAAATAGTCTCAAGTTGTTTTTGTTTCCTTTAGATGACCCGATCATCTTCCAATTGCTTAATGATTAACTTTTAGAATTAAGCCATAATTATGTGTGCGCATGTCGTGTCACTAGATTCGGCGTTTGAGCACAAGACAAATCTAAAGGGTAAAAGAACTAAATAAATAAAATGACCGGAAGTAACAAAAGACCGAAAGCTTCATTAAACTAATGACGAAATAGTTCAATGACAAAACAAACAAAACAAACTAGAGTACAGCCCTGAAACAAAACTGGGCAAGACCAAAGCAAACTGCTAGGACAAAAGGGTTTGACCACAAGAAAACCCTGAAAATAACTCGGACAACAAAAATGACGACAAAAACGAACCACCAAAGCTCCATCTAGCTGACCAAAAGATGGAGTATCTTCCCAATTACCAAGCACAACATTTTAGCCACTAAGTTCTGTGTCAATATTGCCAAGGCTGCCATCTGCTTCAACATTTTTAGCTCCAGTCAATACACCCCCCGGAGGATTTGTGTGTCCCATGTCATCATCATTGACCACAATCAACCACCCTTTTTGAATCATTCTTTCTATTTCCTTTTTCAAGGTACGGCAACTC
Organism: Nicotiana noctiflora; assembly: GCA_032618575.1. Classification (NCBI taxonomy): domain Eukaryota; kingdom Viridiplantae; phylum Streptophyta; class Magnoliopsida; order Solanales; family Solanaceae; genus Nicotiana; species Nicotiana noctiflora. Next base: position 40,157 of record JASVEL010005956.1, on the reverse strand, counting down.
TCAATATCGTGCCCTCTGACATTGGAATGGTATGCACATCGTGCAGTAGAATCGAAGCTTCTTGCACGTGGATCGGGAGTGTATCCGGGGAGCGGCGTAATCAGGCCGACATGTTTTAACTTTTCAAACAGACTTGCATAGGATTCCCCGATAGGGGTGAGCGCCTTTTCTCGCTTCAGCAACCTCTCCTCCCTAAACGCCTTATTTGGCCTGAAACCTGACCCGGGGGGTTTCCGGTATGTTCGTGGGGGTTGGTAGGCCTTTTGTGGAGCTGAGTACCTGGCAGGTGAAATACGATTTTGGTTGTCCCGGGGAGAGTAGTGGTGTTGGGGACGGGAGTAGCATTGTGAAAACATAGCTGGGGGGCGAGTAATTGAGCTACTCGAGTGGCTGGAAAAATTGTGATAGACGGGTATATATGGAGGGTGTGGGGGATCCTCCGGCATCGGGTTCATTGTACGGGTAAGGACAGAGTCCAGGAAGCTAGGTGGTGGCGGAGGTGGTGCTTTTCCATCCATCCACGCCCGATACATATCAGCCACGTGTTGTCTCAATATCTTGACCTCTTCTACTAACCCGTGGTTCCGTTCAACCAGCTGTTGTCGGGTATCGGTATCAACCCACTCAGTCTTGAGATTATCTGCCATTGTCCTCTGACTTTGTCTTACATGGAAGAGTTATTTTAGAACCACAACCAACCACCTTTCTGGAACTTTACACAACAAAGTGAAGACATCACGTTAGCGTTAGGGCATTGGACAAACGGGTAAACGTGCATTAAGGATGCAATGAACCTAGGCAGTTAAACCTTTCTATCATGCATTTGCTTCAGTTACATGCGTCGTTCCAGCTTCTCATATATGTGCTTCTCAATTGTTGTTATTATTCTTTCCATTTTTCTCTTTTTCTCTTTTTTTTTTCTTTTGTAGTTTTCCATTTTTTTTGGTTATGGATATGGTCGAATCCTATGTGGATTGCCTACGTATCATGACCCCGCATGAATCGGACCGAGCGTAGTTCTTGCAAATTAATGCAAGAAATAAAGAGATGTTTATTTGATTATTATTTTTTTTTTTTTGAATAAAAATTGTACAAGCCGACTCCAACTACAAACTTGTGTAGGAGATTTCTACAAGAATAAGAATATTTTTGGTGTCACTTATGACTATTTCTACAAAATTGGCCACATAATGGCTTTTTTGACAAAATGACTATTTTTGCAAAATTTATTTAAGAAAGATAAACTTGAAAATTTTTCCATCCTGTGGCTCATGGTGCATCGTTCGGCATCGCCATAACCAACACAAGACTGAGAAGTTTCTAATGTCAATTGACTATTTTTACAAAATTGGCCATGTAATGGCTTATTTGACAAAGCGGCTATTTTTGCAAAACTTTATTTAAGAGGCTACAAATTCGAAACTTTTCATCTTAAGGCTCATGGGGCATCGTTCAGCACCGACACAGGCCAACACAAGACTGAGAAAGTTTAAATGCCAAATGTGGCCATTTCAGCAAAACCATATGTCGTTTTTTTTTTTTTTTTTTTTTTTTTCCTGTGGCTCATGGGGCATCGTTCGGCATCGCCATAAACCAACACAAAACTATTTTTTCATAAATTGGCCATATAATGGCTTATTTAGACAAAGTGGCTCTTTTTGCAAAATTTTATTTAAGAAGATGCAAATTCAAAATTTTATCCCGGGGCCTATGGGGCATCGTTCAGCACCGACACAGGCCAACACAAGACTGAGGAAGTTAAAAATGCAAAAATATGGCTATTTCAGCAAAATTCCGGCCATGTAATGGCTTATTTGATAAAATGGATATTTTTTGAAAAGTTGAGTGATGACTCAAACTTAATTTTTGCGGATACAACCTTTCAACATTTCCGCGAGGGAATATTTCAAGGCTGTGTCCAAAATTATTTACGATGACTCAAAGTGGCTATTCTTGCAAAACGGCCTTCCGGTGTCCTTTGAGGGACATTCGGCATATTTTGAGCAAGAATAACATCACCCGACTTATTTATAACGAAATCAAAAATTTGATACTTTTTGGTTGTTTTTGCAAAAGGGGTGTGAACCCGGACTTGATTTTGCGGCTATGGCCTTGCAACATTTCCACAAGGAATATTTCAAGGCTGTGGCTGCAAATTATTAAAATGATTCAAAGTGGCTATTTTTGCAAAAACAGCCTTCCGGCGTCCTTTCGGAACATTCGACTATTTTCAAAACAGCATCACTTTGATTTTATTGACAAAATTAAACACACATTTTTTTTATTTTTTTAAAGGGGTGGTTGGACCCGATGAGGGTTGCCTACGTATCCCACCTAATGGCGAGAATCAAACCTGCGTAGTTCGGTCAGATTATTTTGTGCCCAATTATTTCAACAAAATTGCTCTTCCTATTTTTCAAATTTTCAAATTTTTGACAGCATTTTGTCAATATTTTTTGATATTTTTCTATTCCAAAATTCTATTTCCCTTTTTTTTTTGTTTTTCAGGATTTTAACCAATCATCATAATAATACATGATAAATAAATGCAACATAGAATATGCTCGGTCTTTGATTACTGGGTCACCTGTTCTAGACGGACCCAACCCCTGTGTTGAGTCCCTTAAGTCAAATGCAACGTGATGCAAATAAGCGTTTCCTACTGGGGATCCGGCATGAAGTCATGTTATTCTAAGCTCAGAACCTCGGTATGTGATCTAGACTGTGTACCCAAGCGGACAACTCGGGCTGAGGAAGGAGCTCCTTTCTGGGAACCAAAAGGCCAACCGGCTTAGAAACTTTCCGAGCCTCTTCATTATTTCGGGGTATGACACTAACAGAATAAGGAGTCTCAACCAGTGAGCACATCCCCGGGGGTGAGAAGTGAAGGGTTTGCGGCACAGTTTTATATACAATTCACGCAATATCAAAGCGGTAAACATATAACAGTTTGTATATACAGTGCAATTAGTATCAAAGCGGTAGACATGTAGCACATTAATTAAACATGTAGTAAAATCAGATATAGACAAAACAACAATTTAACTGAGCTCGAATTCTTAGACCCTGAACCGAAGTTCAGAGGTTTTTCCCCAGCAGAGTCGCCAGAGCTGTCACACCTCCTTTTTACGCACCCGCGGGGGCACGAGGGAGTTTTTCCAATTAAAGGACAATCGAGACGGGATCCATTTATTTAGTTCAGAGTCGCCACTTGGAAAAATAATGGTGTCCCAAGTCACCGGTTTAATCCCGAACCGAGGAAATTTATGACTCCGTAATATAGTCTGCGAAACTAGAAACCTGGATAAGGAATTCTGTTAACCCGGGAGAAGGTGTTAGGCACTCCCGGATTCCGTGGTTTTAGCACGGTCGCTCAACTGCAATTTTTGTTTCTATCTGATTTCTTTATATATATTATTTGTGTGCTCTTATATTCCGCTTTAAATTTTTCAGAAGAATTGCGACGTCACGAAAACACATTTCGAGCTGCACCGCAACCAGTACGCCTGCGACTTTAAATGTATTTCAGTTTCGCCGAGAGTTAGATTTGGGTCACATAAATGTGCACCCGTATTTAGGAAAAGTAATTTTATTAAAGTCGTGCCTAAAGAGTCTATCGTCTTGATTAACTTTTGGAAAGACCGTGAAATTCGCTAAACGGTCTTTGCGAGTCTATGGTTTTCATTACAATCAATTGAGGGCCCCGCAGTTATGTATTTTTGTGCGGCGAGGCTCATCTCATTTTTATTAAAGGCCAATCCTAATCCGACTATATTTTCTACTTATTTCATCTATGGGTTTTAAATTGAAATGGAGTTTTTATACTTAATTAACAATCCGAATGAGCTGGATTGTATTCCAAACCTGGGCCATATAATGGCAATTGGGCCCACCGTACAATCCATTGCCAAATCCAGTTAACTTCTACTTTTTAGGCGTCTAGCATCATTAGTATAATAAAATGTTATTCTCATTTTTGCTAGTATTCAATTCATTTGCCAAAAACTGTTTTTCTTACCGATTTTTCATTTGGACTAGATTTGCCTGATATTGACTTCTCATCCTTGTTTAAAATTCAATGCCTATCGTGAGAACAGAAACAGAAATGGAGATAACGTATTTTTCATTTTTTGCCGATTTAGCTTCAAGCAGCTACCACTGAAATCTCCATTTACGTATATATACATAAAATTCTATTAAATAATTTACTACCTAATTAAACAAAACCTATGCTACTAATTCAACAACTTAGGCATGTCACTTTAAACCGTTATCCTCTTTAATTACGCTTTGAATAGCCTAAACACAAACTATACCAAACGAGATGCCAACTACATCCGTATACAAGCAGCACAATGGGGCAATCATCACATCAATTAAATTACAGCAATCCAGTTTTTACTTTCAATTTAAAAGAAAACAGTCTAACTTCATAACAGGGTTGCTAAATGGATAACAATTTGCAAATGAAAATAGTACAATAGAAAGAAATCATTAAGAGAAGGAATCATCACTTCAATTTATTTCCGTAAGCCTGAAGTTACAAATGTGTACCTGGAATTTAAAGAAAAGAGAAGTGAGGATGCATTATATAGCAGCACAAACAGCGGCTAACAACAACAGACCAACAGCAACAGCTTTAACAACAGACCAACAGCAACAGCTTTAACAACAGACCAACAGCAACAGAACCCCCACGACAACACAGCAACCACCACCACAACAACCTCGACAAACCACAACAACAACCTCGACAATAAACAGTAGCGACAACAATAGCCTTAACAGCAACAAACCAACAGCAACTGAAGCAACCGAAGAGCAGAAGCAAACAAGTGAGCACTTGTGTATTTTTTATGAGTGTCCGTCCATCTGTTGTGAACCTCTGTCCCCCTATTTATATCAATTAAGACCTCTTTACATCTCATAACAGCACTAAGACCCATTTAATTAAGCTATTTTCCTATCAACTCCACTACCATATGTTTTGTTCCCCACTACCATTTGTCCTACTCTATTAATTAATTCCTAGCATGGGTAATATATTTAACTACTTCTTTTAACTTCTTCCAAGACCACTATGTCTTGTTCCTCACTAAGTATTAAACAATACCCTATTTTAATATTATTAGTGCTTAGTGGATAAAATACTTTAACATAAATAATTATTTAAGTTTTCAATTTCCGTATTACCCCTAAAACTACTGAAATTACTATTCTTCCCCCAAACCTTCATTTGTAACAATGCTAACAACTGACCAAAATCAATTCCTAATTAAACACCAAATCACTATCAGCTATAACCAATTCCTAATCAAATACAACAATTAATCTCATGGACTCAGATTGAATCACGCGACATCAGATCAAAGGGAATAAGCTAACCATATTGGGAACCAATCCTGGTTAACTTAGACACAAATAAATGAGCAAGAATCCAATAGTATGATGAATCAACAAACTTAACAAATTGAAACAACATGAATCACAATTAACTGAATCTAAATGCAAACTAAATTCATATGACGAACAACAAAGAGAAGGGAAAAAACAATATATAACGATGAAACCATTTGAACCAAAAATACCAAACCATTATAGGAATACCTTTATCTAGCCCAAAACACAAGCATCAGTTAATATCAGCTCATAAAATCTAGCAATTCTAATTATCTATTTTTCTAATTATCAAACGCATAGAAATGGACGAACATCATGTTTATCAAAAAAATCAAGCGACAAGTTAAGAAATGGGAAGTAAGTAAAACCTGGATTGCTTTCCAATTAAACAAAAAGTGAAGCAACGATGAACATTTAATCGTCTTAAGGAAAAAGATAACTGAAGACGATGACGATGACAAAACTGAATGATGACGAATACGAACAAACTGCTACGAACACATTTGTGAAGGCTGATGGTTCGAACCTCTGCTTCACCGGATTCAATGGATGGTCGTTTGGTGTTTACCGACGAGGAGGCTGGGCGATGAGGGAATAAGCTGAAGGCGAAGATTAAAGACGACAATCGATCACAGTGATGCCTACATTGACGAAGACGACGAATACACTGATGAAGATGATTGACGATGGACATGGCTTGTAACCAGCGACACTGGCGCTCGTTTTCTGATGAGGATGGCAGATATGGCTGATGAGTGAAGAACGAGCAGAGGTGGCGGCTGGTTTGAGGTCTTGAAGATGCGGCAGAATTGTGGTGGTCGTGGGTGGCGTCTTGGTTGAGCGGCGGCGGCTCTGCTGGTTTTGGATAGAGTTAGCGGCTGATGTCTGATGAGGTCGGCGGCGGCTGGATTGGAGATGGAGTGGTCGCTGGTGTAGATGACACGGGGGGTGGCCGGCGGCTTGGTCTGTGTAGAAGAGGGGTACCGGCGGCTGAGATGGTGAGAGAAGAGAGGAAAGGGTCTTTAGGGTTTGGGTGAATTTGTGGAATGAAAATGATGGTGTATTGAAAAGAGGGGGGTTTGATTATTTCGGACCGGGTCGGGTTGGGCTGAGGTGTTGGGCTGGCTGGGTAGGGAATTGGGTGGTGTATTGAATTACATTGGGCCTGGTTTTGCTATGGCCCAATTCCGATTTCCATACTACATTCCATGGTGTATCATGTACATATGTGTGTATATATATGTATATATATATATATATATATATATATATATATATATATATATATATATATATATATATATATATATATATATATATATATATATATATATATATATATATATACTAACTCATAACACAATTAATTTTTACTACAATCATCCCACATAATTACATATCACTTAAATGTAAACCGTATAATTTTGATATTAAACACTAAAAAAATGCAAAACATGATGTATATATTTTGTATTTTACTAATTTAAATAAATAAACACGCACACACAAACATGCAAATGTAAGATAAAAATAACACAAAAATCACAAAAATCATGCTCAACATAAAACTATTTTATTTTTGAATTTTCTGGGAGTGATTCTCATGTAGGGCAAAAATCACGTGCTCACAATGGAGTTCGATTGAGTTGGAGCTGATTTCCGAGTTGCATCGCTGTTGTTGTTTGGTATAGATTCTAGTTGACGCCTTCTGTTTTCCGTAACGATTCTCGCGGAAAATTCTTATTGAAGATTTATCGGATTCGACTTGAATCATTTGCTGTAACTATCAAGCTTCTATTAATCGAAAGCTTAGTTTCAGGTTCGTTTATTTTCTCCTATTTTTGATTCAGTTTGTTGAAAATATTATAAGAGCCATAGACATTGGGTTTGTAATATTGAATAATTTGATAGTTCATAAGTTTGAACATTGAGAGTGTATAAAATCATACTTGAATGCTCGTCATAGATTCAGTGTTTGAAAGTAGTTGTGATCGAATGCCATTTCAGAATATATGTTGCACTCGCCCGTAAGTTCAAGATTTGTCACTGTGTTCTTCTCACTTTAGTTTTAGTAGGAAACTCTGCATTATAAGATGCCTCTGTTTAACTAGGCTAACATTCAGATTCGAGCCTCTGTTTTTGTTCTACTTGCATCACAATATGATAGTCTCAATGATAGTCAATTGTTTGATCGTATATGACTTGAAGTGTGAAAGTTTAGCGACAAGTTTAGATTGAATTATTTCAAACATAGTTCGATTGGAAAATGGACTCATATAGAACAATTTGATTTTTATGAGTAGCTGCCAGTGTAATTGAAGCAGCTAACCTTATATTTGTATGATAAAATTCTGAAATTTAAGAGCATTAGAACTAGCACACATAAAAGCTTCGAACACACAGAACTAAAGAGATTTAACTGGCTGCCTCAATTTTTTCCTGTTTTACATTACAAGGTTTGAAGCTTTCAAAGTGTAACTGGGCTGAAACTACCTTATTCCTACTGGTTTTATTCTCGGAGTGTTGTTTCTCAAAACTGGATCGCTTCGGGACTCTGCTGCAGAGAATTTGTTTGCTAAAACTCCCATATTTTGATTCAAGACTCTTAGTCGGTCGTATTTATTTGTTGGATCGCTTGGTCGCTGTTTATGTTGTTGAATCTGTGAATTGTCTAGCTATGTCTTTAGTTGGTTTTGGAGCTATAGAAATACGCTCCAGGTAACTTTCTTTGTCTATTGATTTATGCGGATGTTCGGCTATAATATGAATATGGTTAATTGAATATGATTTTGTTGTTAAGATTTTCGTTATATTCTGAAATCAGTACATTCTAAATCTGCTTTAGTTGTTAAAGGATCATCAGGTGTATCTGTTTAGTGAGCCCAAAATGTCCAGGCAGTTTTCTCACTAATACTGTGATTCAAATGCTGTTGTCCAAATGTTGTGTATTGATCAAATGTTGGATCACCCTTTTGGTGATTTCACTGATTCGAGCTTGAAATTGCATACCCATTTTGCATTTGATTGAATTTAGTGCGTAAAACTACTGTCGTGTTTGGCTTTGTTCTCGTTGGCATCTCTAGTCGCTGCAATTTTTAGGCCAAATTCTACCGGTCCGTGTTTGAGGCTCGAGTGCAATAGCTGTAGTTCGAGGCTTGGTTCAACGGAGTTAAATGTAATCAAATTCATATATTAAAAGACGTTTGCTCATTGGAGAGTGCTATAGATTGGATTGCCGAGCTTGCTGTTTGATTTCTGCTTCTGGATTTCCCTTTTACTAATTTAAGTATAAAGAAAATAGGTATGTTCTTTCTCCTATCTGTATCAGCCTTGGTTTATTATGGAATAATAATTGAATTTGCCTATTACCCATTGCTTGTCTTGGAATTTGTTGCATTGGATCAGTTCTAGCGTTGGTGAAATGTCGACTAATTTGCGAATTGTTATGACATTCTTGTTAGCTTAACTAGTAGACTCATGTCATTTTCGTACTTTCGGGACAATACCAATATAATCCTTCAGCTTCGTGTTTGCTTTGTAGTCCATGATTTGGAAATTTTGTCAACGGTCATAATCCCATTCTATATGATATGGACTACAGAAGAAGAATTTAGTTTACATCAATTTTAGTTTAAGGCAATTCTTTGTTTATCCTTAGAATCGAGGCGTGCCATTTAGCAAATTCCATGGCCCTCGCAAAGTGCAAACGCGTAGTTTCTTTAGGCGCGTATTTAAATAATTTCACTTTCCTAAATACGGGTGCGCATTTATATGACCCAAATCTTACTCTCGGCGAAACTGAAACGCATTAAAGTCACAGGCGTACTGGTTGCGGTGTGACTCGAAATGTGTTTTTCGTAACGTCGCAATTCTTCTAAATTGAAAAGCGGAACATTAGTAGCAACTAATTAAAATATATAAAGAAATCAGATAGAAACAAAAATTGCAGTTGAGCGACCGTGCTAAAACCACGGAATCCGGGAGTGCCTAACACCTTCTCCGGGTTAACGGAATTCCTTATCCAGGTTTCTAGTTTCGCAGACTATATTACAGAGTCATAAATTTCCTCGGTTCGGGATTAAACCGGTGACTTGGGACACCATTATTTTCCCAAGTGGCGACTCTGAACAATTAAATAAATTGATCCCGTTCCGACCGTCCTTTAAGTGGAAAAACTCCTTCACTGATTATTATTATATCTCTTCATGGGGTGTAGTAGTAAACAGTAGCACATTTACGTTTACACGTATGTGCAGTGAAAAAAAAAAGGAGGTGTGACAACAGCAGTTCCATGAATTTCGTTCCAGGTGTAATAACATTTGAATCCAACTTTTTAGTACTTAAATCTTCCCGTTCTCTTTCATCATTTCTTCTTATTCTCCCTATATCAGAGGCCTAAAAACAATAAAGTTCAATCTACTTAAAAAGGGAAAGAAAGGGAGAAAATACTTAAACTGTCAAACCAAATCATAGAAAAGAAATAAGGAAAGAAAGGGGGAAATCCCTAAACTGTCAAAACTTTCAAATTCCACTTCTAGAATGCACTTCTATGTCGTTCATTTGCAGCCTATATGTCTATTCCTGCTTTTTGTATGTTGAACTCGTAAATTCCCAAATTGGATATTCAAAACTTTTAGGTTTCCCTTTTACAAAAGTCTCCCAAGAAGAAAAGCCAGATTACTGTCTAATATGATCAAGATTCAAGAAGTGTATTTAGCTTTCCAGAAATATTCAGGTTGGTCCTCAAGCAAGATTTAACTGTTGCCGAAAGTAGACAAGGGCAAGTATGAAATCTAGACCTCCGAAGGAACTTTTTTGATTGGGAACTGGATAATGTGGGAGCTAACGAGGGGGCTGGAAAATGTGATAAAGTTGATTGACACACCAGATGCTACAATCTGGAAAGGAGGAAAATGGTATTTTATGGTAAAATCCTGTAACAGTACCATGATGAAGCTTGGAGGGGGGAACAACATATGGCCTTGGAAATCAACCTAAAAACAAAAGCTTCCCCTTGAGCTACATGTGTTGGTTAGATTATAATGAATGAAGCTTGTCTTACTCAAGATAAATCCCAGAAAGGAGGATTCAGACTAGGCAATAGATGTTATCGATGTCAAGCTGAAGTAGAATCTGCAACGAACTTATTTCTGCATTGCCGCTTTGAATGGGACATTTGGGTCATGTTCCTGAATGTATCTGGAAGATTTGGAAGTTCCTGCAACCGTTAAATATGCAATAGAAGGCTGGATAGGACAATGAATGGGGAAGCAAACCAAATACAAATGGAACGCTAACCCTTTACGTATATTTTGGTGCGCATTGAAAGAAAGGGATAGAAGAAGTTGTGAAAACACTTGTACACTTTTTCCTTTTGTGAAGTCTAGGGTTTTAAACTGCTATACTCTTGGAGTGATTAGAAGCAGAGACTCATGTATTTTCTTTTGCGGGACTTCCTGGATTCCCTTCATATTTTAGGGAACCCATGTCCTCTTTTGTGTACATATTCGGCTTTGTCTTGGTGCAAATCAATGAAACTTTATATATCAATATAACTTTATCAAGAATATTTTCCACATGGTTTACTAACAAATTTAAGGTGAAAAAACTCACTTCATAGCTAGCATCTTTAGCAGCTCTGAAACGTCTTGTACGCTGTTGATTCATTTTGGCACGTGGTGCAACACCATCTGCAGATCTTATATCATCATTAGTCGAGGAATGAGGTAAATAAATCAAATTAGCTAATGCTCAATATGGTTCTGTAACGACCCGGCCCGTCGTTACGGGAATTACCACCCCGTTACCTTGCATTTACATATATTATGCTTTTAAAACAGTATTAGAGTATATCGGGTGAGTTAGGAGTGATTTGGATTGAAAATGAAACAAATAGCATGTTTGAAGAAAGCTTGAATATGAAAAGTCAACCAAGAGTTGACTATTGAGTTAGAGTGCTCGGAATCGGATTCTGATGATTCGACTAGTTTCGGGGGATCATTTATGACTTAGGAGAACAATCGGAATTGAATTCGGAGGTCCGGTGTAGTTTTAAGCTTGAATTGGCGAATGTTGAATTTTGGCGAAAACCGGATGGTAGGTGATATTTTGATCCGGGGTCGGAATGGAATTCCGACAATTTCTGTAGCTTCGTTATGTGATTTTGGATATGTCTGCAAATTTTCAGGTCATTCGGACATCGTTTGATCGGGTTTTGGATTGGATGTTAGTTTTGAAAGTTTTGAAGAAACTTAGGCTTGAATCCGTGGATAATTGGTGATTTTGATGTTTAGGATGGTGTTTTTATGATTGGAACAAGTTCGAATAAGGAATTAGGATGTGTTGGTGTGTTTGAATGAGGTCCCGGGGCCTCGGGGTGTTTTCGGATGGTTAATCGGGAGAAAAACATGGAAATTGCAGGTTTGAGGAGTCCTGTCTCTGTTGTTTCCGCTCCTGCGGAATTTTGGGCGCAGGAGCGGGTGCGCTGAAGCGGACCAGGAGCCGCAGAAGCGGCGACCGCAGAAGCGGATCATTATCCGCTGAAGCGAAAACGCGGGGGCGGACTGGGAGTCGCAGAAGCGACCATCGCAGAAGCGGAAAGGGAACCGCTTAGGCGAGTCCGCAGAAGCGGACGTCTAGCCGCAGAAGCGGAATTTTCCGCAGGAGCGGTCCAATCTCCGCAGAAGCGGACGCGTAGGAGCGGAAATACTTCCGCAGAAGCGGAAATCGCTGTAAGTTAAGTGTATCAGAAGTTAGAAAATTTCAGAAACATTTTAACATTTGGGGGTCTCGGCTTAAGGGCGACTTTGGGCGATTTTTAAGAGAAACTCAAGGGAAATCATCAGGTAAGCAACTATGGACTTAAACTATGATTAGTATTGGTATTATTATGCAATTATATCATGAAAATGGAAGAATTTGGGGTGATTCATGGAGGATTTAACCCTAGGCTTGAACTTTAAAAAAATCAAGGTTTTGAATGAGCAAATGGAGTCCGATTTTGGTAAAATTGATATGCTTAGACTCGTATTGAGATGAGGGTTCCGAATATGTGACTTTCGTAATTTTTCGAGAATCGTACCGAAAGTCGGGTTTTACCAACTTGGTGTAATTTTGAGAATTTCATATAAATTGAAGAGGGTTATGATTCCTTGACCCGTATTTGATATAATTATTGTTATTTGACTAGATTCTACACACGAGGCAACGAAATTCAAAGGAAAAGGCATCGCGGACGATTCGACGACCGGCTAGAGGTGAGTAGTTTGTGTATATTGTAGCTTGAGGGTTCGAAACCCCGGCTTAGCACATTGTGACGCTAATAGGGCGTGGCTCGCACACCGTGGCAGGTGCGGGATTGATTGTGATTGGGAATTGAGACTTGGTCCATCCCGGAAATGAATAATATGTTGTTAGTGTTGGAAATACACTGTATTTGATATATTTGTGGGTTGTAAGCCTTGTTTGGGGCCTTGTGCCGATTTGTAGCGTCCTTAGAGGACAATATTTATGTGATAGCTGTAATTGCTTAAATCACTGATCTCAGTCCTGGAAATTGAAATCACACTTTTGAAATGCTAAGTCACCGGCTTTTACAAACTTAATAAAGTTAAAGCATTTTTCATAAATTATGAATTGAGAACTGGAAATAAGGAAAATGAATTGTTTTGTGACTTAATTGCTTATTGTGGACTGAGTATGGGATCGGGCTGCACGCCGCAGTGGTTGATGTGAGGATCGGGCTGCACGCCGCAGCAGTATTGCGCTTGGGCTGTAGGAGCCCCTCCGGAGTCTGTACACACCCCCGGTGAGCGCCGTCGACGTTAAATGGGATCGGGCTACACGCCGTAGCAGTTATGTGCATTGCATTGCATCTGTATTTGTTGGATTACTCTGTGGTAGCTGTATGGAATTATTGTTGCTAGTTCGTAGGAGATTCGGACTGTAGTGTAGCTTCATTTTGTGGTATTTTGTGGATTTCTTACTGTCAGCTACATGTATATATTTGTTACTCACCGAGTACTTAGTACTCACCCCTACTCCCTGCACCTTTTGTGTGCAGACTCAGGTACACAGGAGCAGTAGACGGACATCTCCAGGCGTTTACATTGTCACATCGAGTTGCTGAGGTAGCTGCCTACGTTCGCAGAGCCTAGCTTCTCCTCTCATTCCAGTTGTTATTGTATATTTTGTATTCAGACTTGAGTACTTCTATATCGTACTCTCTATTTCCTATTGGGTTATGTTAGAGGCTCTAGACTTGTGACTCCGGATCTTTGGGAGTGTCAGTATTTTGTTCAGTATTATTATTATTGGAGTTCTTAAACTCATATATTCTTCTTGGGTTGTCCATTTGGGACTGGTATTGTGTCATAATTAAATTGTGTGTTTGGCTGGCCTAGCTTGATTGTTGGGCGCCATCACGACCGGATTTGGGTCGTGACAAGTTGGTATCAAAGCTCTAGGTTATTAGGACTCGCGAGTCATGAGCCGGTTTAGTAGGCTTTCGTAGATCGGTACGTAGACGTCCGTATCTATCTTCGAAGGGCTACAGAAACTTTAGGAAAAACCTCATTTTCTTGAATTCATATCGTGCGATTTGTGTTATCATGAAATTAAATCTTTCCATATTCTATTCTCTTGCAGATGGCGAGAACACGAGCTAACGGACGTGGCGGACGACCACCATTGGCACCCGGAGGCCGTGGTCGTGGTAGAGGTAGGGCAGCAGTGCCAGTGCCTGCTGACCCACCAGCTGACCAGACTCAAGGTCAGATTCCTACACCAGTGGCCCAAACTCAGGACCAGATTCCAGCGGCAGACGCTCCGACAACTCAGGTTCAGGTACCGGCAGTGCCCATTGTCATAGGTAGTTGCTGCTACTGCTGCAGTATCTTCTTCACAGGTAGGGGGAGGGAATCAGACCCCCGTGGCTCACACACCCGAGCCAGTTCAGCCAGTTGCACCCGTTGCACCGGCTCCTGCATATGTGGTTCCAGTTATGCCCGACGATGAGCAGCGTCGTTTGGAGAGATTTGAGAGACTACAGCCTCCGACATTCAGTGGAGCTGAGGGCGAGGATGCCCAGGGTTTTCTTGACAGATGTCAGCGTATGCTTCGCACCGCGGGTATTCTAGAGTCCAGCGGTGTTTCATTCACCACTTTTCAGTTCACAGGTGCAGCATTTCAGTGGTGGGAGGATTTTGAGAGGCGTAGGCCCGCCGGGGCAGTGCCCCTCACTTGGCAGCAGTTCTCCACGGTATTTTTGGAGAAGTACGTACCTCAGTCTCAGAGAGAGGAGCTGCGACGTCGGTTCGAGTGGTTGAAGCAGGGAGAGATGACAGTTAATCAGTATGAGATGAGATTCACACGGCTGGCCCGTCATGCCATGTGGATGGTTCCTACCGACAGGGAGAGGATTCGGAGATTTATTGATGGCCTTATTTATCCCATCCGCATATTGATGACCGGGGAGAGAGTTTCGACAGTTACCTTTGAGGAGGTGGTTGATGCTGCCCATCACATTGAGACGGATCGCCGCAGAGAGCGAGAGGAGAGAGAGGCTAAGAGGCCTCGTGGTGCTGTGGCAGTTACGGTGGTGCTCCGTCTAGGGGCCAATTTCGGCATAGCAGAGGTCGCTCCTTCGGATCTCATCAGTCTGGACGTGCAGAGTCCGAGTGGGGTTTCATCCGATCGTGGTCGTCAAGGCCGGCGGGGTTATCGGGGTCGGCGGGGCCGCCAACAGAGTCGGCCGCACGCGAGTGCTCTTCCGGCTCGAGCTGCGCTCCTGTTTCCTCGGCACGTGATTCATCGGTAGCGAGGGTCCTCGGCAGCCCCTTCTTCCATCTTCGAGCCGTTGTTTTGAGTGCGGTGATTTGGGCCATATCGGGAGAGAGTGTCCTCGGTGGCTTCGTAAGAGGTCACGGCGGAGGGATCGACCTTCGTCTTCTACTCCTGTTTCTTCGGCGCCGGCACGGTCGGCTAGGACCGGTGGCCAGGTATCCAGAGGTCGCCCGAGGGGCGAGGATCGTACTGGTGGAGGTCGGGCTCGTTTTTATGCTCTTCCGGACAGGAAGGATGCTAGCGCTTCGGATGCGGTTATTTCAGGTATTATCTCAGTCTGCCACAGGGATGCTTCTGTTTTATTTGATCCCGGATCCACCTATTCTTATGTCTCTACTTACTTTGCACATCATTTGGGTATGACCCATGGTATCCTTGCTTTGCCCGTACATGTGTCTACCCCAGTGGGGGATACTGTTGTTGTGGATCAGGTATATCGATCCTGTCTTATTACTATTGGGGGTCTGGAGACCCGAGTTGATCTATTACTACCGGGCATGGTAGATTTCGATGTTATTCTAGGCATGGATTGGCTATCTCCTTACCATGCAATTCAGGACTGTCATGCCAAGACAGTCACACTAGCTATTCCAAGTAATCCGAGGATCGAGTGGCGTGGCTTGACTGATTATGTGTCCGACAGGGTGATTTCTTATATAAAGGCTCGGCGAATGATTGGCAAGGGTTGTTTGTCTTATTTGGCCTTCATTAGAAATGTTGAGGCTGAGACACCCAGCCTTGATTCGGTTCCCATTGTGAGGGAGTTTCCGGATGTATTTCCAGCAGACCTACCAGGCATGCCGCCTGACAGAGATATTGATTTTGGTATTGACTTGGTGCCGGGCACTCAGCCCATTTCTATTCCTCCTTATCGCATGGCACCAGCAGAGTTAAAAGAATTGAAAGAACAGCTTCGGGAACTCTTAGATAAGGGTTTCATTCGTCCAAGTGTGTCACCTTGGGGTGCACCGGTGTTGTTCGTGAAGAAGAAAGATGGCACAATGAGAATGTGCATTGATTACAGGGCAGCTGAACAAGGTAACAGTGAAGAATAAATACCCATTGCCTCGTATTGAGGACCTATTTGATCAGCTCCAGGGAGCTAGTGTATTTTCTAAGATTGATCTTCGATCGGGCTATCATCAGTTGAAGATCAGGGACTCAGACATTATGAAGACAGCGTTCAGGACGCGATATAGGCACTATGAGTTCCTGGTGATGTCTTTCGGGCTAACTAATGCCCCAGCAGCATTCATGCACTTGATGAATAGTGTATTTCGGCCGTACCTTGATTCTTTTATGATTGTGTTTATTGATGATATCCTGGTATATTCACGCAGCCAGGAGGAGCATGCACAGCATTTGAGAGTGGCATTGCAGAGGTTGAGGGAAGAGAAGCTTTATGCAAAATTCTCTAAGTGTGAGTTCCGGCTTGATACTGTGGGTTTTCTGGGACATATAGTGTCCAGTGATGGTATTCGGGTTGATCCACAGAAGGTTGAGGCAGTGCAGAATTGGCCCAGACCTTCCTCAGCTACAGAGATTCGGAGTTTTCTCGGCTTGGCAGGCTATTATCGTCGGTTTGTTCAAGATTTCTCATCTATTGCTTCACCGTTGACTAAGTTGACACAGAAAAATGCTCCATTTGTGTGGTCTGACGAATGTGAAGAGAGCTTTCAGAAGCTCAAGGAGGCTTTGACCACGGCTCTAGTACTTGTGTTACCATCGGCCTCAGGGTCATATACTGTATATTGTGATGCTTCCAGAGTTGGACTCGGTTGTGTGTTGATGCAGGAGGGTAGAGTTATTGCATATGCTTCTCGTCAGCTAAAGCCCCACGAGAAGAACTACCCTGTTCATGATTTGGAGTTATCTGCTATTGTTCATGCCTTGAAGATTTGGAGGCATTATCTATATGGTGTATCTTGTGATGTATATACAGACCACCGCAGCCTTCAGCATTTGTTTAAGCAAAAAGATCTAAATTTGAGGCAGCGGAGATGGTTTGAGTTGCTTAAAGATTATGATATTACTATCTTGTATCATCCCGGGAAAGCCAATGTAGTGGCTGATGCATTGAGCCGGAAGGCTATTAGTATGGGCGGTTTGGCGTATATTCCAGTTGGGGAGAGACCCCTAGCAGTTGATGTTCAGGCGTTAGCTAATCAGATGGTAAGGCTGGATATTTCTGAGCCCAGTCGGGTGATGGCTCATGTAGTAGCTCGTTCTTCTTTATATGATCGTATTCGAGAGCGCCAGTATGATGATCCACACTTACTTGTCCTTAAGGACAGAGAGTTCAGCATGATGATGCTAGAGATGTCACTATTGATAGTGAGGGTGTATTGCGGATGCGGGGCCGGATATGTGTGCCCAATGTTGATGGCCTTCGTGAGTTGATATTGGAAGAGGCCCACAGTTCGCGGTATTCTATTCATCCAGGAGCCGCGAAGATGTATCAGGACTTGAAGCAGCATTGCTGGTGGAGAAAGATGAAGAAAGATATTGTGAGCCATGTGGCTCGG
This sequence comes from Nicotiana noctiflora, assembly GCA_032618575.1. Lineage (NCBI taxonomy): Eukaryota > Viridiplantae > Streptophyta > Magnoliopsida > Solanales > Solanaceae > Nicotiana > Nicotiana noctiflora. The sequence goes on along the minus strand of JASVEL010005956.1, from coordinate 22,389 downwards.
TGTCTAAACTGTCAGCAGGTCAAGTATGAGCATCAGAGACCTGGTGGTGTATTCCAGCGTATTGATATCCCTGAGTGGAAGTGGGAAAGAATAACTATGGATTTTGTTAGTGGACTCCCTCGGACAGCGAGGAAGTTTGATTCAGTTTGGGTGGTGGTGGATAGGCTGACCAAGTCAGCTCACTTCATCCCAGTGTGTACTACCTATACCTCAGAGCGGCTGGCAGAGATATTCATCCGTGAGATAGTGAGATTGCATGGAGTTCCTATGTCCATTATATCAGACAGAGGTACCCAGTTCACATCTCAATTCTGGAGGACATTTCAGCGAGAGTTGGGTTCACAGGTAGAGTTGAGCACAGCATTTCATCCACAGACGGATGGGCAGTCTGAGCGTACTATTCGGATATTGGAGGACATGTTGCGTGCTTGTGTCATTGATTTTGGTGGTTCATGGGCTGATTATTTGCCTTTGGCGGAGTTTGCTTACAATAATAGCTATTAGTCCAGCATTCAGATGGCACCGTATGAAGCTTTATATGGGAGGCGGTGTAGGTCTCCAGGTTGGTTGGTTCGAGCCCGGCGAGGCTAGGTTGTTAGGGACAGAGTTAGTCCAAGATGCCTTAGATAAGGTGAAGGTGATTCGGGAGAGACTTCGCACAGCTCAGTCGCGTCAGAAGAGTTATGCAGACCGGAAGGTCCGAGATGTGTCTTATTCAGCAGGTGAGAAGGTGTTGCTGAAAGTTTCGCCTATGAAAGGTGTTATGAGGTTTGGAAAGAAAGGGAAGTTGAGCCCAAGGTTTATTGGACCTTTTGAGGTGCTTAGGAAAGTTGGGGAGGTGGCTTATATGCTTGCTTTGCCACCCGGTTTGTCGGGAGTTCACCCGGTGTTCCATGTATCTATGCTCCGGAAGTATGTCGGAGACCCGTCTCATGTGTTGGACTTCAGCACGATACGGCTAGATGAGGATTTGACTTATGATGTGGAACCAGTAGCCATTTTGGGTCGACAGGTTCGTAAGCTGAGATCTAAGGATATAGCTTCAGTGAAAGTGCAGTGGAGAGGTCGTCCCGTGGAGGAAGCAACTTGGGAGACCGAGCAGGAAATGCAGAGGAGATATCCACACTTGTTTGATGCTCCAGGTATGTTTCTTAACCCGCTCGCGGACGAGCGTTTGTTTAAGTTGGGGAGAATGTAACGACCCGGCCCGTCGTTACGGGAATTACCACCCCGTTACCTTGCATTTACATATATTATGCTTTTAAAACAGTATTAGAGTATATCGGGTGAGTTAGGAGTGATTTGGATTGAAAATGAAACAAATAGCATGTTTGAAGAAAGCTTGAATATGAAAAGTCAACCAAGAGTTGACTATTGAGTTAGAGTGCTCGGAATCGGATTCCGATGATTCGACTAGTTCCGGGGGATCATTTATGACTTAGGAGAACAATCGGAATTGAATTCGGAGGTCCGGTGTAGTTTTAAGCTTGAATTGGCGAATGTTGAATTTTGGCGAAAACCGGATGGTAGGTGATATTTTGATCCGGGGTCGGAATGGAATTCCGACAATTTCTGTAGCTTCGTTATGTGATTTTGGATATGTCTGCAAATTTTCAGGTCATTCGGACATCGTTTGATCGGGTTTTGGATTGGATGTTAGTTTTGAAAGTTTTGAAGAAACTTAGGCTTGAATCCGTGGATAATTGGTGATTTTGATGTTTAGGATGGTGTTTTTATGATTGGAACAAGTTCGAATAAGGAATTAGGATGTGTTGGTGTGTTTGAATGAGGTCCCGGGGGCCTCGGGGTGTTTTTGGATGGTTAATCGGAAGCAAAATATATGGAAAATTGCAGAAACTGGTGCACTGCTTCTGTTGTTTCCGCTCCTGCGGAATTTTGGGCGCAGGAGCGGGCGCGCTGAAGCGGACCGGGAGCCGCAGAAGCGGCGACCGCAGAAGCGGATCATTTTCCGCTGAAGCGGAAACGCGGGGGCGGACTGGGAGTCGCAGAAGCGACCATCGCAGAAGCGGAAAGGGAACCGCTTAGGCGAGTCCGCAGAAGCGGACGTCTAGCCGCAGAAGCGGAATTTTCCGCAGGAGCGGTCCAATCTCCGCAGAAGCGGACGCGTAGGAGCGGAAATACTTCCGCAGAAGCGGAAATCGCTGTAAGTTAAGTGTATCAGAAGTTAGAAAATTTCAGAAACATTTTAACATTTGTGGGTCTCGGCTTTAGAGGCGATTTAGGCGATTTTGAAGAGAAACTCAAGGGAAATCATCGGGTAAGCAACTATGGACTTAAACTATGATTAGTATTGGTATTATTATGCAATTATATCATGAAAATGGAAGAATTTGGGGTGATTCATGGAGGATTTAACCCTAGGCTTGAACTTTAAAAAAATCAAGGTTTTGAATGAGCAAATGGAGTCCGATTTTGGTAAAATTGATATGCTTAGACTCGTATTGAGATGAGGGTTCCGAATATGTGACTTTCGTAATTTTTCGAGAATCGTACCGAAAGTCGGGTTTTACCAACTTGGTGTAATTTTGAGAATTTCATATAAATTGAAGAGGGTTATGATTCCTTGACCCGTATTTGATATAATTATTGTTATTTGACTAGATTCTACACACGAGGCAACGAAATTCAAAGGAAAAGGCATCGCGGACGATTCGACGACCGGCTAGAGGTGAGTAGTTTGTGTATATTGTAGCCCGAGGGTTCGAAACCCCGGCTTAGCACATTGTGACGCTAATAGGGCGTGGCTCGCACACCGTGGCAGGTGCGGGATTGATTGTGATTGGGAATTGAGACTTGGTCCATCCCAGGAATGAATAATGTGTTGTTAGTGTTGGAAATACACTGTATTTGCTATATTTGTGGGCTGTAAGCCTTGTTTGGGGCCTTGTGCCGATTTGTAGCGTCCTTAGAGGACAATATTTATGTGATAGCTGTAATTGCTTAAATCACTGATCTCAGTCCTGGAAATTGAAATCACACTTTTGAAATGCTAAGTCACCGGCTTTTACAAACTTAATAAAGTTAAAGCATTTTTCATAAATTATGAATTGAGAACTGGAAATAAGGAAAATGAATTGTTTTGTGACTTAATTGCTTATTGTGGACTGAGTATGGGATCGGGCTGCACGCCGCAGTGGTTGATGTGAGGATCGGGCTGCACGCCGCAGCAGTATTGCGCTTGGGCTGTAGGAGCCCCTCCGGAGTCTGTACACACCCCCAGTGAGCGCCGTCGACATTAAATGGGATCGGGCTACACGCCGTAGCAGTTATGTGCATTGCATTGCATCTGTATTTGTTGGATTACTCTGTGGTAGCTGTATTGTATTATTGTTGCTAGTTCGTAGGAGATTCGGATTGTAGTGTAGCTTCATATTGTGGTATTTTGTGGATTTCTTACTGTCAGCTACATATATATATTTGTTACTCACTGAGTACTTAGTACTCACCCCTACTCCCTGCACCTTTTGTGTGCAGACCCAGGTACACAGGAGCAGTAGACGGACATCTCCGGCGTTTACATTGTCACATCGAGTTGCTGAGGTAGCTGCCTACGTTCGCAGAGCCTAGCTTCTCCTCTCATTCCAGTTGTTATTGTATATTTTGTATTCAGACTTGAGTACTTCTATATCGTACTCTCTATTTCCTATTGGGTTATGTTAGAGGCTCTAGACTTGTGACTCCGGATCTTTGGGAGTGTCAGTATTTTGTTCAGTATTATTATTATTGGAGTTCTTAAACTCATATATTCTTCTTGGGTTGTCCATTTGGGACTGGTATTGTGTCATAATTAAATTGTGTGTTTGGCTGGCCTAGCTTGATTGTTGGGCACCATCACGACCGGATTTGGGTCGTGACAGGTTCCTATGACAATCACACATCTCGCAATGTCTTATTGAAGAATGGAAGTGGTACACCTGGGCAAAAATTTTGAGAAAATATTTAGCAAGCTAGACCAAAAGAACACACTTCTGCATTGATTACAAATAAATGACCGCATCTATGATCTAAATGATTTAAACAAGAAAAAAATAGGTGTGACATCATACAGACCTTTGGAATAACTAAGTAAATATATCGACGACATCTCTACTTCAAATCTCAAATCCATGTAAACACAATCTCTTATATACAGCATTTAACTTCTAGATGTATTTCGTAAATAATGTTTTGAAGGAAATGTAGCACATACACAAGGAAAATTAGTTTGGCTAACAGGTTAAGTACTAATTTCTTTCATCAAAAAGGCAATATAAGAAAAAAATTCAAGAGTTTCATCTTACGCTTCTATTTGATGGGGCTTGCCATCCAAATGGCCAATGCAAAAAAGAGAGGCAAGGTAGCAAACACAATTTTACCTCCTTGCAAACACTTATGAAGTAAGACTTTAACACGAAGACAACTCAATTGTCCACGATTATTATGCAGACACCCGTACTCTCTACTTTATTGGGATAAAGCTAAACTCCCAGCTCTTTGATGTTTCTTGGTTTGCTATTGCTTTCTCAAGGTTTTATTTTTATTCAAATGTTTCTTCTTTTTTGAGAAATTTTTATTCAATTGTTACGTTAAACTTGCAACACGCAATAAGGATAAACCTTTCAACATTGCACCAACTAAATTTCAAGGTAAAAGGCTTTTCACTGATGTCAAACCGGCAGTGACCGAGTGCTGGGCTAGTTACATACATCAAATAGCCAAAGCCAAAAACAGAAAATAGAAGAAGCAAAAGATTGGGTTAGACAGACTAATATAGCCTCATCTATAGATGAAGAGATTCAAAATCCTCTAGAATAGTTTCAGCTTCCCCTATGTTTTACATGAAGCAGCAAACAAAGTAAACAGTTAAACTAGTCTCTTAGATGGAGTTGGAGTGTCCTTCAAAGCACCTTTGATTCATTTCTTTCCAAATTGTCCACCAAATAAAGTTTTAGCATTTCTCTTGAGCATTTTATCATAACTTTCTAAGCTCCAGCATCGAAGCACTTCGAGTGGTATGTGGGCATCACCCATTACACTCTCATTATAGATAAAAACATCTGACATTGTTGAAAATGTCACTTTGTAATGTAAGAATAAATGGTCTGAACTTCCATTAAATTCCACATAAAATAACATCTACGTATTAAATAACTGAAAACCTCTCCTTCGCAAAGAATCCAATGTTAGACATGCTCCTTTAATCTCTAGCCATGTGAAGCAATTGACTTTGTAGGGTGCATTGGATCTCCAAATCTGTGACCATGGCCGTTGGCTGCTTTGGAAAGCAGTTCAAAAGTAAGACCTTTTATAGACACTCATCACAATCTTTGGATGAAAAGTTGGAGTCCAATCCTTTATTGAAGACGGAGGACTCTTGATGCACCAGCTCACTTCCATCCCATATTTTTCTTTCAAATACTTTCCTCAAAGTGCTGCTTCTTCATTTTGAAATCTCCGAAGCCACTTCATCAATGGGCTCTAACATTGATATCTCAAAGTTTTGATACCAAGATTCCAGCTTTCTAGGGTAAGATAATAGACTTCCAGTTAATAAGATGAATGGCTTTCTGGTCTTTATTTATTTCCTCGCCATCGAAAAAAATTCTCATTGAAACTAGTTTTCTTCTCAACTTTCACAGGCAAGGAAATAAATACATTACACAAGTGGACAATGAATCCAAATGATGTTTATTAATACCAGTATGCCCTTTACAGATAGAGTCTGCTTCCAGTTGGCAAGCCTTTTCTCGCATATTTCCACGATACCCTGCCAAATTGATTCTGCTTTGTCTTTAGCTCCCAATGCAAACGCCAAGTAAGTCACAGGGGTGAACCTTTTGTGATGTCAGGAATCCCGTTCACTAATAGTGGGCGTTCGGTGCTTCGGTACGGTAATTAAAAATAATGGTTTGGTACTTCGGCATTCGGTAAATCAATTGTGCATACCAAATACCATACCAACGTAGTTTGGTACGGTTCGGTATTTTTTGTTTGGTTCGCTATGGTTTCGATACGGTTTCCATAGCCAATCAACCTAAATTGAAATGATTTTTGCATTAGTATAAAACATTAAACATAGCTGGCCAAAAGAATTGAAATCGAGCATATAGAATTAGAATCACTGTCCCAAAATTGCATAAGACCTAATTATCTCATGTAACTATGAAGTAAGGTGACAACCAATTGTTGGGATAAAATGAGGAAACACAGACGAAATCACTGTCTCAAATTTGCAAGGAAATTATCATTGGTTGAGGCACAGAAATATGATAAGGAAAATGATATTGACCATTAATCTAGTAACATACTTTGGGCTGGGAAATGAGAAATTAGAAGGTAAATAATTGGTAAGCTTTGTGTTGGGTTGGCCTGGTCTATATGATTCGGTAACTTGGTAATACCGAAATATTGAAAAACCTCAATACCGAGGACCGTATCAAAATACCGAATAACCGAAAAATCTATGTTGTAGTACCAAAATACCGAATAAACCGATACCGAAATATCAAATTTATACGGCTCAGTTAGAAATTCGGTTTTTCATATTTTATGCCCAACTCCACCGTTCACGGGATATATCAAGCTTTTCATGCCGTTAATGTGTAAGTCTTAAGTAGCCTCAAACACTTTGAAAATAAGCTACACCAAATGTAAGTCTTAAATAGCCTCAAACACTGTGAAAATAAGCTACTCCAAATGTGCACCACAAAGAGTAACATCAGCATAAAAGAGGTGTGAGATGACCATGTTGCAGAATCCTTTGATAGGTGATGCATCCAACTTCTTCAGTATGTTTCATCGTTCTACGTAGGGCCTCCATTACAAGGATAAAAAGGAAAAGTGGCATGGAATCACCATGTCCGCAGCCCTTTTAGAGATAGAAAAAAAATGAGCATGAGCACTATTTATTAGATATGGAGTATTTGACAAAAAAACACGCAGTGCGCTATCCAACTCCTCCATTTGATGTTAAAGCCTAAATCTTTGAGCACAGAAAGCAGGAAGTTCCGGTTGACACAGTGTTGTGAAGTGTGAAGCGAGGAAAAGTGTCAAGCCTCTTATTGCTTGAAGCGAGGAGCGAAGCACTTGTCTTAGTGAAATAAATATTGCATAGACATCACATATAACTGTAAGCAAAAAATAGTACCAACTGAACCCTCAAGGGTTGGCCTGGTGGCAATTGACTTGAGCCTTGGGTTTGCTCCTTTTCAAGATCTCAAGTTCTTAACCCACTGGGTGCAAACAACTTCTGAGGGTTATCGGACTGGGTAAAACTGAATTAACCGAGGTGCACTTGCAGGAACTCCTTGCCGAGGGCCTGTGCACTCCCGGATTAGTCGGGGCTCTTAGAGACTCGTACATCCGGTGCAAGACCAAAAAAAATAGCAACACTAAAACGAAAAAGATTGGGCAGCATTTCACTGCAATTTAAGACCGAAAGAGTGAAAGAAAAAGAAAAAAGAAGACAAAGAAGAAAGAGAAAAAGAACTGGAGGGAAAAAAAATTGGCAGCATTTCGCTGTTAATTTTTAGACTGAAACAGTGAAAGAAAAAGAAAAAAAAAGGAAGGGGAAGAAAGCACATACCTAGGCTTGAACTTGAAAAGCATAGAAAATTGAAACCTTAGTCGCATGTTTTTCTGTTGCTCAATGATGTTTGAAAAAATAGAGCTTTTTAAATTTTTAATCGTTGGCAACCTTAATATATCAAAGCGCTCGCTATTGTTGCTTCTGATGTTTCTCGCTCTTTTGGCAGAAGAGAACGCTTTATAACACCTGCTATGCTTCACAACACAGAAGCGACCAAGTTCCCGCTTCGCTTTGCTTCTCGCTAACCGTTGAAGCGAGCGTTTTTCACAACACTGGGTTGACATGATTGAACTCAATATCAAGTTTGCATTCTAGGAGCTTATTCCTTTGTCGAGACATTCTTTAACAATTAGAGTTGCATCAATCATCTTCTCCTCACGATAAAAGTCACTTGCAAGCTAATGTATCAATTTATCCATGACCCTTTTGAGTCTCTCTACTAAGAATCCAAAGACAATCTTATAGATGCCATTTAAGTTTATGAGTTTAATGTCTCTCAATTCCATCCCACCATTCTTCTTGGGAATTAGAGCTATATTATAGCATTTAGGCTTCTCCCAAACCTCTCCTGATGGTAGAAGAAATCCAAAGCTTGCATAATGCATTTTGAATGACTAACCAGCATCATATATAAAATGCCATAGTAAGCTCATCCTGACCCCCCATTACATTGTCATATGACAGCTTAAGACCTCCTGTGACTCAAAAGGTCTTTGCAAATAGTATTGTTAGTCAAGAGAAAACCAGGTTCCAAAGTAGTTGATTTAATGTGCAAGGCTGGGTAGAAATCTAAGATCTCATTCCTGATGTTTACAGGATCTTCCTTGATATCGCTATCAACCATAAGCTTATCAATAATTCAATATGGTTATACCTTCGCGCATAGCCAATCTTTGGAAGTATTTGGTATTCTTGCCCTCATGTCTAAACCACAAGAATATGGACTTCTACTACCAAGAAATTTCTTCAAATCTTGCAATGTCATCTAGTTCCATGTGTAAGTTAGCTATTTCAAAAGTTCGTCCTCATTAAGCACTCTATCTCCATATTTGATCAACTCTTGATTGACAACCTAGTTATGCGTTCTTTCTACACTCTATATTAACAAAAAAAAAATCTAGACTACAAAAAGAATATCTGCTCCATTCTTTCAAAATCTACTTTTCCAGGTATATCAGTTACAAAAAAAGGCTTCCCGCCACCCTTTAATTAGCTTTTAAGCCCTCGAATTCTGGCCACTTTTTTTCAAATTTGAAGTCGGAGTTTGTCCATTCACAATGTCCACACCGGTGCATGATTGGAAAGTGATCTCTTGCAAGTTTTGGTAGCACATATTGTTGGTACAGCTGGAGTCTTCATCCAATTCCATTGAAAAGAGACCATTAATCCTCGAGGTAGCATTCTCCATGAAACCAAATGAATGTTCCTTCATTCATACGAGTATCTATCAACTACAAATCCTCTAAAATGAGGAGAATTAAACCATAGTTTCTATAGTTTTGTTGCTGCATTTTTTTTCGACACAAATCTAGTAACATTAAAATCCCCAACTACTATTCAAGGACCAGACAACCAGTTAGTAATAAGAGCATCATCAATAATTTTCTATCTTTAATGAAAGGCAGTTGGTGAGATGATACAAGTTTCCATATAATCTTCCATAAAATTCAGTTATCACTTTAGTTAAAATCTTCTATAAACTATTGATGAGGCCGATTAGTGCTCCCTCTTTTTTCCAAATAAGAGCAATGCGGGTGGCATTCACGGAATGTTATTGTTCAAAGCGAAGATTAAGTGTAGAAGGGCATAGGGACAAATTATCCACCAAGTTTCGAACCTTGTACCACTAGATTTCTAGATTATTAGAGAAAGGATGATAACTCCTGATCTAAGCTGTTGTTCACCATAGCTGGTTACTTCCCACGATTTGAATCAGGTCAAAATTCCAATCATCACAAAATTTTCCAATCACCCTCGTGCTTGTCTCAACCAAATTGGAATTTTACACACCAAATCATCTGTTTCTACCTCAATTTCTTTAGAGATATTATCTATATTCTATAAAGCCCTTATCCTAATCCTTGCCCATAGGAGGTTGTTTTTCATAAGTGTCTCCTCTTTAGTTTCAAGCCGCTCCACACATTTGTCCTCAATGCCTTCAAAATTACCCGTGACCATAGATAGCCCGGTAGACCTAACAATCAGATCCAAGACCATTTTGATCTAAATTCAATTTGGATATAATCTGAAGTAGGAGTCACCCTCTCAGATTGAGGTTAAGAGTCCTCCATTGCCAAGTACCAAGCTTGACGCATCCCGTTTCTGCTTTCGAAGGGAACTCGAAGAGAAAATGGAACTCATCCAATTCAAAGACCTGGAACCTTCCACTTACTCTAGATCCATTTTCTAATCTTCAAACAGGTTGCAATTTCATCTTGTTCCCAATAACGTATCTATTTAGAAAATCTCTTTTTAAAGGGTGCATCTGTTTAGAAAAATAATTCTCTCATTTTTCATTGATCCTAATTCTTTTTTCTCCACATCTAGTATTGTTAGGATCTACCGTGTTGTCCAGCCAACAGTTAAGCTTCGCAACCTATGTGTATCCGATGCTATACCAAATTTAATTAAATCAGTCACCATATACCAAACTAGATCATATGAAATAGGAAGGATGTAATAGTACATTACATGAATTCCTAACCGAATCTTCTGAAAGTCCTGAGTAAGTTACTAGAGTTGTATCTAATATTGCATGGTCTATCCAAAAGAAAGAAAGCTAATATTGGACTAACCTAGTCAACTTCTTTAAATGATGATAATAGCAAAAACCACATAATGACATTTACAGGTAAAAAAAAATAACCTGAACAACTAAATAAATATTTGCATTTTCGTGAACATAGAATATATTGATTGTGAAAACTGATGATAGTTCACTAACCAATCGCCAAGTATAAAAGCTTGCGAGGCCTAACAATTGAAAATATTCTATCAATGTACTTGAAAACCGCTTTAAAGACTTCCTCATGTGTCTCCGGGGCAGGCTGCAGACACTCCAAAACACTTGGTCAATAGAAACGGACTAAGTTAAAATTTGCAGCATTTATATATATATATATATATATATGCAAAAATTGTACCAGTCCTTCTGGATGAAAACAAGGGTGAATGATTCCGTTCATATCCAAATACAGATTATCGAATTCAATGCCGTTGGGATTGGGGTCGCTAGCGTCAATTGGGACAGTGACCCCATTAATGACGGCTGGGGTTTTTTCGTTAACCTTAACAACAGACTGTGGATAACGCTCCAGTAACCAACGATAGAATGCAGGTATTCCCATTTGAGGCTTGTTCGGCTATTTTCTGAATGTTGTAAGAAACTAGACTAGAGTGGAGGGAGAGCGGTTTGAGCTAGGGTTTAAGGTTTTGTATGGCAATAACAGAATGGGCTTTTTCGCTGCTAAGGAAAAGAGAAGATTTTATATGAGTTTGAAACCATGCAACATTTAGGGGTTGAGGCTTTTTTTTTTGTTCCATAAAAGAACTTGTATATTAATTAAGTAGGAACATTACAAAGAGTTAACAGAACACTAGTACAAAAGAGAGTTATCCGGCGAATGACCATTAAAATCCTATGTCTGACGTATCAAAGATTACATTAGAATGGTTGCAAGCTTTTACAAAATGCATATAGCTAGTTCCTTGCTGATCATTTAGTAGTTGTTGTAGTAAAAAGTCTGGCGGATGATTGAAAGTAGTGGTGGTATTTCGAACTTGTATAGTAGAGCCTTGTTGAGCTAACAAATGTGTTGTGTAGTTTTGCTCCATGTATGTGTATTTGATGAGCGGGTTAGCCAGCTGCCGGAGTAAGTACCTGCATTCCAATACAGAGGATGAGTAATGTAGATTATCATTTCTAAGCATCGTTATTACCTCTGTTGAGTCCACGTTTATTTCCAGTGGAACTATGTGATGTTGTATTGCAAGTTGCAAACCCTGTAATAAGGCTTTTAATTCCATGCACGTGGAATCGCCTCTAGAGGATGATCTCATATATCCCATGAGGCAATGGCCATCAAAGTCTCTGAAAATGCCACCCAGACCATTTCTAGTTGGGTTAGATTTGGCCGCACCATCTGTGTTTAGCTTTATAGCGCCTACTGCCAGTGGGTGCCATTTTATATACATAGGAGTAGCAACATTTGTTGACCATTGATCTAACCTCTACGTATTTATAATGAAGTGATACTCCACTGCCTCGGAAATCAAGTTCTTAGTAGATAGAGATTGTTTTTTATTGGGACCACTAAAAACTAAATGTCTCCTTAACTTCCAAATATGCCATGCAATAAAAGGGACGAGAGTGGTTGGAGTCAGCCTATAAGGTAAGGCATTTGCATGATCAATTATAAAATATATTGCTTGAATGGGAGTGAGCGATTGGGAGTGGCAATGCTGGACTTGGGTTGTTAAACCTAGTTGTGCCCATATAGGTTTGGTACGCGGGCATTTGAAAAGAATATGGTAAATAGTTTCAATATGGTGATAGCATAAGGTGCAGAGATTAGACGAGGTGATCTTTATATGGTATAGGTATAAAGCAGTAGGTAGGCGTTGGTGAGCAATTAGCCATAGGAAGTATATTATTTTTGGAGGTAGTTTGAGTTTCCAGAGCCAGTGGTGAGGGAGGGTGGAGCTGGCAATTGTAGCGAGCAATATAGGGATTTCACTGAGAACTTACCAGTATAGGTAAGTCCCAAGATGATTTTATCCTTTGCTTGAGGATTTGATAAAGAAGGTACGTAAATTTTTTCCAGTTGAAAATCGAGATTCTCAGGAATGGAGAAAGGCAGTGAAGAAGTATCAATGGTATTGTTGGTTATATACTGACTGAGTGTGGCATGGGTGTCAGTTGGTGAGAGTGGACCATGTAGTAGCTGACGAAGAGTGGTATTGGGTCTTATCCATAGGTCGTGCCACATATTGATTGAATGCCCCCCAACAATATGCCAAACAATTCTGTTTTGGCAGAGATTCCAGCCCATTAAAATATTCTTCCAGGTGGGGAGGCTTTAGTACCTGAATTCCGGTTGGAATAAAGATGCCAGAGAACAGAAACCCACATGGAATTTGTATTGTGGAAAAATCGCCATGCCGGATTCCCTAGTAGTGCATGGTTCTTAGTAGTTAAATTGTGGATGCCTAAACCACCTTGATTCTTAGGGCATTGTACTACCTCCCGTTTTAGTAAGTGGATTTTCTTTTTACGATCCGTACTTCCTCAAAAAAAGTTACGTTGATAACGGTTCATTTTAGAGATGACTTCACTTGGGATCTTAATGCATTGCATAACATGATTTGGTAATGTGTTTAGCGTAGAGTTAATGAGAGTAGTGCGTCCCGCGATAGAAAGAAATTGAGATTTACATCCTGATAAGCGATGTTTAAAGTTATCAAGAATATATTGGAAGTCATTTACCATGGGTCTCTTGACAAATAGTGGAAAATCCATATATTTACCAAAAAACGGAACCTTCCTGCATGTTAAAGGACGAGAGGACAAATTGTCTATTTGAAGGGGAAGTATTGTGCGAAAAATAAATTTTTTATTTTTGGAAACTGATACTCTGACCAGACATCTAAGTGAAACTTGTGAGTGTGTCTATTATGATATGTAAGGAGGAGGTGGTAATAAGGGATGTGAAAGTGATATCGTTAGCAAAAAATAGATGAGATATTATAGGCTATCTAGGTGATAGTTTAATAGGTTTCCAATGTATGTAATCCACTAATTTGTGGATTTGTCTAGAGAGTCGTTTGAGGCATAAAATGAAAATATATGAAGAAAGTGGGTCACCTAGTCTAATACCCCTAGTGGGTTGGAAATAAGGAGAATGGCTTCCATTAATAAGGATTGAAATGAAAGTTGTGGTGATGCATGACATAATGATTTTTATTAATTTTGATGGAAAACTAAAGAAGTGCAAGGTTTCTTTAATGAATCCCCATTCCATTTTATCAAAAGCTTTTTCAAGATCTAATTTAATTAAAAAGTTTCCAACTTTGCCTTTCTTTTGCCTGAATGTGTGGATGATTTCTTGAACGATGATTGTGTTATCTGCCGCCCGACGTCCCTTTAGAAAGGCTGATTGTTTAGGACTAATTAATTTATTAATGAGCGGTTGGATGCGATGAAGAATCAATTTTGAAATTAATTTATAGATGGTATTGCAGAGCCCAATTAGATAATATTGGGTAATCATAAATGGGCTTTTGGTTTTTGGTATGAGACAAAGATATGTGGTATTTGCCTGTGATGGTATGGTACCATAAAGGAAGACCTCGTTACAAAAGGATACGACTAAAGTGGATATTTGGGGCCAAAATTGTTGATAAAAATACGGATAAAGGCCATCCGTCCTCGGGGCCTTCATGGGTTTGAAGGATTGGAGTGTTTGGTATATGTAACGACCCGACCGGTCGTTTTAGAAAATTTCGCCCCAATCCCTAATTTAACTGTTCCCCCAAGTTCATTTCTGCTATTGTGGGTTGCCGGGAGAGTCGGTTCTAAAAATTTGAGCATTTTGGGACACTTAGTCCCTAAATAAGAGCTTTGAAGCTAGAAAATGGCCCATAGTCGGAACAGTGTTAAGACGATCTCAAAACGGAAATCTGATGGTTCCATTAGTTCCGTTAGGTGATTTCGGGGTTGGGAGCGCATTCGGAATGTATTTTGGAGGTCCGTAGCTCAATTAGGCTTGAAATGCCGAAGGTTGAAATTTTGGCGAATCCGAACGATAGGTGATATTTTGATCCGGGGGTCGGAATGGAATTCGACAATTTCTGTAGCTTCGTTATGTGAATTTGGATATGTCCGCAAAGTTTCAGGTCATTCGGACGTCGTTTGGTCGAGTTTTAGATCGAATGTGCAATTCGGAAAGTTTTAAGAAATTTAGGCTTGAATTCGATGTGAATTATGGGTTTTGATGTTGTTAGACGTGTTTTTATGATTTGAACGAGTTCATATCGTGTTTTGGAGTATGCTGGTGGTTTTCGTTGGGGTCCCGGGAGCCTCGGGATGAATTCAGGGGTCCAAACGGACCAATTTGTGCCAAAAGGCACGTTGACTTCGGCCCCTATATTGATGTTGCCTACAGGTTCGGGGTCCTATACTGTATATTGTGATGCCTCACGAGTTGGACTCGGTGCGGTATTGATGCAGGACGGTAGGGTGATTGCCTACGCGTCGAGACAGCTGAAGGTACATGAGAAGAATTACCCTGTTCATGATTTGGAGCTAGCTGCCATTGTTCACGCCTTGAAAATTTGGCATCATTATTTATATGGGGTTCCTTGTGAGATCTACACTGATCACCGGAGCTTGCAGCACTTGCTTAAGCAGAAGGACCTGAATATGCGTCGGAGGAGATGGTTGGAACTACTGAAAGACTATGATATTACTATTCTCTATCATCCGGGCAAGGCTAATGTGGTTGCTGATGCCTTGAGTCGTCGGGCAGAGAGTTTGGGGAGTTTAGCATATCTACCAATTTCGGAGAGGCCTATGGCGATGGATGTTCAGGATTTGGCCAGGCAGTTTGTTAGACTGGATCTTTCGGAGCCCAGCCGGGTTCTAGCTTGTGTGGTTTCTCGGTCTTCTCTATTTGACCGCATCAGGGAGCGTCAGTTCGACGACCCTCATTTGCTTGTCCTTCGGGATAGAGTTCGGCGTGGTGATGCTCGAGATGTTACCATCGGGGATGATGGGGTCATGAGGATGCAGAGGCGTATCTGTGTGCCCAATGTAGATGATCTTCGAGAGCTGATTCTAGCAGAGGCCCATAGTTCGCGGTATTCCATCCATCCGGGTGCCGCGAAGATGTATCAGGACCTGAAACAGCATTACTGGTGGAGGCGGATGAAAAGGGATATAGTTGATTATGTTTCCAGATGCCTCAACTGCCAGCAGGTGAAGTATGAGCATCAGCGTCCGGGTGGATTGATGCAGCAGATTGAGATTCCCGAGTGGAAATGGGAGCGCATTACCATGGACTTTGTATCCGGACTTCCACGGACGGTTAGGAAGTTTGATTCTATTTGGGTCATTGTGGATCGGCTGACCAAGTCCGCCCATTTTATACCGGTGAGCACTACATATTCATCGGAGCGACTGGCGGGGATCTATATCAGGGAGATAGTTCGGCTGCATGGTATTCCAGTTTCCATCATTTCAGATAGAGGCACTCAGTTCACTTCACGGTTCTGGAGAGCCGTACAGCGGGAGTTAGGTACTCGGGTGGAGCTGAGCACAGCGTTTCATCCCCAGACTGATGGTCAGTCCGAGCGCACTATTCAGATTTTGGAGGATATGCTCCGTGCGTACGTGATTGAGTTTGGAGGTTCATGGGATCACTTCTTGCCACTGGCGGAGTTTGCTTATAACAACAGCTACCAGTCTAGTATTCAGATGGCACCGTACGAGGCCCTATATGGTAGGAGGTGCAGGTCTCCCGTGGGTTGGTTTGAGCCGGGCGAGGCTAGGTTGCTAGGTACTGATATGGTTCAGGAGGCTATGGACAAGGTCAAGGTGATTCAGGACAGACTTCGTGCGGCCCAGTCTAGACAGAAGAGTTATGCGGACAAGAAGGTTCGCGATGTGGCTTTTATGGTTGGCGAGCGGGTTCTGCTTCGAGTCTCGCCCATGAAGGGTGTTATGAGGTTTGGGAAGAAAGGAAAGCTGAGTCCTAGATTTATTGGCCCTTTTGAGATTTTGAGGCGTGTTGGGGAGGTTGCTTATGAGTTGGCCTTACCTCCCGGCCTAGCCGGAGTTCACCCCGTATTTCATGTCTCCATGCTCCGGAGATACCATGGTGACCCGTCGCATGTGTTGGATTTCACTTCTGTTCAGCTAGACAAGGATCTGTCTTATGTTGAGGAGCCAGTAGCCATTCTAGACAGGCAGGTCAGGAAGCTAAGGTCAAAGAACATCGCTTCGGTAAAGGTTCAGTGGCGGGGCCAGCCGGTCGAGGAGGCGACTTGGGAGGCCGAGCAGGATATGCGCAGCCAGTACCCTCATCTTTTCACCACTCCAGGTATGTTTTCTATGCTCGTTCGAGGACGAACGAATCTTTAAGTGTGGGAAGATGTAACGACCCGACCGGCCATTTTAGAAAATTTCGCCCCAATCCCTAATTTAACTGTTCCCCCAAGTTCATTTCTGCTATTGTGGGTTGCCGGGAGAGTCGGTTCTAAAAATTTGAGCATTTTGGGACACTTAGTCCCTAAATAAGAGCTTTGAAGCTAGAAAATGGCCCATAGCCGGAACAGTGTTAAGACAATCTCGGAACGGAAATCCTATGGTTCCATTAGTTCCGTTAGGTGATTTCGGGGGTTGGGAGCGCGTTCGGAATGTATTTTGGAGGTCCGTAGCTCAATTAGGCTTGAAATGCCGAAGGTTGAAATTTTGGCGAATCCGAACGATAGGTGAGATTTTGATCCGGGGTCGGAATGGAATTCCGACAATTTCTGTAGCTTCGTTATGTGAATTTGGATATGTCCGCAAAGTTTCAGGTCATTCGGACATCGTTTGGTCGAGTTTTAGATCGAATGTGCAATTCGGAAAGTTTTAAGAAATTTAGGCTTGAATTCGATGTGAATTATGGGTTTTGATGTTGTTAGACGTGTTTTTATGATTTGAACGAGTTCATATCGTGTTTTGGAGTATGTTGGTGGTTTTCGTTGGGGTCCGGGGAGCCTCGGGATGAATTCGGGGGTCCAAACGGACCAATTTGTGCCAAAAGGCACTGCTGTTCTGCTGCAATAACTGCAGAACAATTTTGCTCTCCGCGATCGCGGAGATGGCCATGCGATCGCGTAAGGGAGAATCCTGAGCTCTGCGATCGCGAAGTAAAGCCTGCGATCGCGTAAGGCTGGAGGTTGAACCAGTGCGATCGCGTGAGGGAGTATGCGATCGCGTAGGGTAGTTGGGGAGCCGGACGAGTTTGTTCTTCGCGATCGCGTTAGTACGTTTGCGATCGCGTAGTATTGATGAGTTGTTCACTGCGATCGCGTCCAGGGCCATGCGATCGCGCAGAGGAAAATTAGGCCGTCCATATTTTGTGCATCGCGATCGCAAGCCCAATGCTGCGATCGCGTAGAGTAAAATGGCCTGGCAGTGACTTTAAGTCCAGAACATTTCATTCGCGGCCTAACACACCAAAACCGCCATTGTTGAGCTCCAAGAGAGGATTTTGAAGGGGAAACGGTGGGATATCATCGGGAAATCATCGGGGGTAAGTTTCTTGACCTTAATTCGTTGGTTTATCATGAAATCAGTGATTATTTCACTGAAATTGGGAGATTAAAGGTGGGTTTGAGCCCTAGGCCTAAATGTTAGAAAATCTCCGATTTGAGTGGGCAAATGGAGTCCGATTTTGGTAAATTTTATATGCCTAGACTCGTATTGAGATAAGGAACCCGAATATATAATTTTCGTGATTTTTCGATAAGTGTACCGAAAGTCGGGTTTTGGCAACTTGTGGGTTTTGGTGTATTTTGAGTTATTTTGATTGGGTAATGCCCAATTGACCTATTTTGATGTGATTGTATTGATTTTTATCAGATTCTACACTTGTGGAGGCCGACATTCGCGGCAAGATAGTTGTTTCATAGCGGTTTTGTACCGGAGTCGAGGTAAGTGGCTTGTCTAACCTCGTGTGGGGGAATTCTCACCCCTAGGATATTATGTGATAGTTTAAATGCCTTGTACGCGAGGTGACGGGCGTGTACATGCGCTGGTTGTTGAAAACGCACTTTAATTAAAATGTTCTATGAGCGATATTCCTGTCTTTGGCTTTTAATTTGATATTTTTACCCGGTAGTGGTTAGGAAAGCATGATTTGGTAGTACTTAACTATTTAGTTGCCTAATTGCCTTGTTTGAACTCCTTGATAATTATTGGCACTATTTTTCGGTGAAGTTATATTTAAGCATAATTATTCTCTCTGTGGATTCCTGTATTGGCTGTGCTTATGGACTGCGGGTTCGATTCCCGGAGACCCAGGGCTGTGGGTTCGATTCCCAGAGACCCGGCGTGATATTGGTAGGGACTACGGGTTCGATTCCCGAGATCCCGAGTTATTGGTAGGGACTACGGGTTCGATTCCCGAGATCCTGAGTTATTGGTAGGGATTCCGGGTTTGATTCCCGAGATCCTGCGGGTTCGATTCCCGAGATCCTGAGTTATTGGTAGGGACTGCGGGTTCGATTCCCGGAGATCCTGAGTTATTGATTATTTATTGAGACAAGGGCTACGGGTTCGATTCCCGGAGACCCAGAGGTACTGTCAATGGGACTGTGGGTTCGATTCCCACAGGTCCTGGACTGGTTTTATTGAGTTGACTATTTGTTGTTAGCTTAATTGTAGACGATTGCGGTAATCATTTATTGTTGTTAATTTCGGAAATTATTATCATTTAAACTGCTTATTATTGTTATTATCATTATATTATTATTTCTCAGGTAGGGCCCTGACCTTCCTCGTCACTACTCCATCGAGGTTAGGCTTGGCACTTACTGAGTACCGCTGTGGTGTACTCATGCTACTCTTATGCACACTTTTGTTGTGCAGATCCAGGTACATCAGGGCAGGCTCACACCAGGTGATTCAGCAACGTTTTGGGAGACCTCGAGGTATGATCTGCTACATCCGCGGATCCGGAGGCCTTCCTTCTATTTTAGTGCTAGTAGATGATTTTCCTTCATTCCGTTGTTAGATACTCCTTTTACATAGAGCTACAATTGTATGATCTCTTTTAGTATGTGTTACCCGTGGGATTCCGGGTCTTGGTAGTGTTTTAAACAGCGTATTTGACTGATGTATGTGCCCAGCGGCACGGATTACATTCCTTTCATCTTATTTTCCGCTAATTCTTATTAAATGTTCATAAACTGGTATATTCCGCAACGTGTTAGGCTTACCTAGTCGTGGGGACTGGGTGCCATCACGACATGTTCACGATTGGTGAACTAGGGTCGTGACAGTATATTTCTTTAATAGAAGGAGATCTGGATAAGGAGATATTGTTATTGGGAGTGAGAGAATGATTATGAGGGTTTATAATATGACTAGTGGATTGAGAGTGGGTAGTAGTAAATAAAGATTTAGTAATTTATGATAAGGTAGTCCACTTGTGGTTGCTACGTGACCCAGTTGCCCCCGAAATCTTTAAAAGTAGTGATTCTTTTACGTCTTCGTCTATGAAGTGTAGTTATGTGAAAAAACTTCGTATTAGCATCACTCCGTTGTAGCTAATGTATCCGCGATTTGAGTTTCCAAAACTCCTCTTCTAATCGTAACAGGTGGTTATATTCTTCTATTAGGTCTTTTTCGAGTAATTGGAGGAAGTGACTAGTAGTATATTTGGTGGAAGATTGAATACCATTTAAACGAGCTAGGATTATTTTTTGTTTTTTAAAAGTGTTGCCAAAAGTTTGGCTATTCCATTATTGGACATCAGTAGTAAAGGTTTCTATAGCATTAAGGAGTGTTTGATTAGGGCTCCAAATTTTATTGATAAGGTGAATAAAGGAAGGGTGGGATGCCCAGATTGTTTCGAATCGAAATATCTTTGGACGTCTAAAATTATGCCTTAATGTGAGAAGTTGAGGACAATGGTTGGAATGGGTGCGTGGAAGGTGTTGGACTGTAGCCTTAGGAAATAGAGTAAGCCATTCAGAATTACTAACAAATCTATCTAATCGTTCAAGTATTCGATTAGCAAGATTACATTTATTAGTCCAGGTAAATTGACTACCTCTATATCCTAAATCTAGCAGGTGACAATAGTCTAGACATTTAATAAAATTATCACATATGGAGTTACTGAGGGGGTTACCACCATACTTTTCAATAGCACGAGTGACATCGTTGAAATCCCCCCCCCCCCAAATCAACCAAGGCAGATTTGTATGGTCATGCAAGTGTCGTAATTGATCCTACAATTCATTACGTGCATGGATATTATTTTTGGCATAAATAACAGAAAAAAGCCAACGTTGAGTATTAGGTAATACTTGGAGGATTGAATGAATAGCCTGTGAAGATACCTCAACTTGATCAAGGTGTAGCAAATCTCCATGCCAAAAGAAATGCCTCTAGAATGGCCTTGAGCAGGTGCCTCAGTGAGATGAGTGAAGCCAAATTCTGTCACGACCCAATCTCCATACTCGATCGTGATGGCGCCTCTCGTGAAGACAAGGCCAACCAACTAACCCTGTTCATTTCTTTAACACTTACTAAACATAAATAGATGGAAAGAACATTAATTAGCAACATTATAGCCTAACTCAGCCTGACCGGGGTGTCACTAGTCACGAACATCTAGGAGGATCTTTATTACAATTTTAAAGTCTATAATACATAGAGTAAAATCTTGAAATCAAGAAGAAGAAACTCGGTGCCGCGAACGCTGGCAGTCACCTTGCTTAGCTGCGATAGCAATACCTTCAATCTGTTATTAACCCGCTACCGGGTGAACCATACATGCCGATCACGCCCAACTATGTCGTATAAAAGACAATGCGATCGTTGTCAATATAATCTGGTTTATTAAGTCCAGAGTCGAATCCCACAGAGAATTAACCTATCAATTGCAACTTGCAAAACCCAACAATACTTCTCGATCAGCTTCCCAAACTTTTGAATATATTTGTGAATGGTTTCTACTAACTACTTTTTGCAAGAAACTAAAGACTTGAAGAAAACAATTGAATGTGATGTAAAGAATAATGAGAAAGACTAAGGTATTGATTTCCCCTATTGATGGAATCCCTTCTGTTTATGCTCATACAAATTGTCAATATTTTTTTATCAATCGTGAACTCTATTTCTACCGTAATTCTCTCCCGAGCAATTACAATTAATTACTATTGTACTCTTCCGAGCTACCCTAGCTAACTTTAATTTGCATGGTCCACTTTAGATTGCACCCAAGATTTTGTTATTCCTAACCCCACCTTTACGCTCACAATTATAGATTCCTCCAATAATCTAGGTGTGGTGTTGTTCAACAATATCCTAAAATATGCACTCTTTTCCAAGTTTTATGCATACTAAATAGGCACATCTAATTGAGGATCCTATAAATTAACTACAACAAGAATGAAGTTGAACAATTTGTATTCACATAACCCATAAGTTCATCAATCAATTGGTTCCATCAAAACCTTAGATAAAGATTTAGCTACTCATAATCAAGAAAACAAAAAAGATAATTGATTTCATAATCAAGAATTCAATGTAAAAGAAAGAAAGATGTTGAGAGAGTTCTCTCTTACTAGTTTCCTTGCAAAAATAGTCAATAGTACAAAACTTGCCTCCTTTGGGCGAATCCTAACAATATATATAGGGTTTAGGTTTTACAACTTTCGTTTTTACACTTTAGTCCTTAAAAATTCCGCCTTCCACCGCGGTTTGACCGTGGTCGCGGTGGAACCGCGGTGGATCATGTCTTCTGAATCTTCAAAACATCTGCATGCCTGTTCTACCGTGGTTCTGCCGCGATCACGGTGGAACCACGGTCAAACAGTGCCTCGGATTCTTCCGGGTATTTCAGCACAATTTCTTGACTTGTTCCACAATTGGCCTTTTCACCTTTTTTTGACTCCAAAACCGCTCTTCTAGCCTTCATTAACTCTTGTGTACCTATAACACACTAAAAACACTAATAAGAGCAATTTGTCATCATAAATAATATCAAAACAACAATAAAGTGTGATTATTTAGGGAATAAATA
>JASVEL010005955.1:0-222870 GCA_032618575.1 Nicotiana noctiflora | reverse complement strand
ACACCTAATATTTTTCGATCCTAACAATAGGAACTCATGAACTTTAAATCATAAACATGACTCTGCTTATACAATCAAATTTTGCTACAATTTATATTATAATTACTTAAGGTCGCACTCTTTGATTTCCCAACCACACGAACTCAACCCAACATAATGAAGGATTTGGAAGAAAGTAATTAGGCAGAAAGATATTTTATGGAAGATTGCTTCAAAGTTATTTTCAAGACTTTTGTAGAATGCCCTTTATGGACTTTTAGTCTTTTCCCTTGTCTGGCGAGGCACTATAACAGTGTAAGAATACAAATTTCATCAAAAATCATGCAGCTCTTTCATTTGGTAATGGCGTAGAAAAGTTGAAGCGGGTGGTTTCTACTCCCGTAATCCAATGTTGTTTTAAATTAATGGATAATCTACGCGCCTGGAATGAAATCTCATGCCAATTCCTTCATATTGAAGGAGCCACATATATACCCCACTCGGCAAAGCAAACTATTCTTAAATTCTAATTCAAGATGAGAAAGTAATCTGCTTAATCTTTATAATAGCCCATTTGGCCAAGCTTCTAGAAATATGTTATTTTGAAAAGTATTTTTCTTAAAAATATTTTTTAAATAATTACTTTCTATTAATTCAAAAAATATTTTTGAGTTGTTATTAATGTTTTGCCAAGCTTTTGAAAACTGCTTCTAAATGTATTTTTTTCAAAAGTATTTTTTTCAGAAAAATGCTTTAGGAGAGAAGCTATATTTTTCTTACTTTTCCAAAACTGCTTCCGCTTCTCGTCAAAAACACTTTTCTTCTTTCCAAACAGTTTCATTTTTAGCAAAAAAAAAAAAAAAAAAATTAACCAAATAGGCTATAAGACTTGGCATCTATAATAAAAGCATTTTTTATTGTGACAGCCCGACAGGTATTTATTATTTATAATGAATATGTGACAAAAGCAAAGTTTTAAAGAATATTTGTTATAATAATACTTGGTTCATTTTTTACTTAAAAGCAATCATTTGAGTCATCTTTTGTTGCACTGGAAAAAGCGTGCATCATGCCCGGCCCTTCTTCTAGTTTCCCTACCAAAGCCAATTAGATCCTTCTTTTCTTTTGGATTCTTGTCATTTTTTAGATAATATAGGGATGCTTTTTCTTTACTGAGGTAACCCAGGGATGCAATAGTTAAAGAGATGATTTTAGCCAAAAACTCTTTACAAAATTTCATGATAAATTAATGACAAACATTAATTTAAAAGAGTGAAGGATTATTTTAGGAATACTTATTATTTTTATTATCACAGTAATGACCATTATAATTTTTATTTATTGTCACGTTCATATTCATTGATACCTTCACGGTAAAATTTTTTTTTCTTCTTTCAAACTTATTACATATTACTACCACATTCTTTTAAGGGAAAGAGAATGAAGCAATGAGGCAGATTTTCACTACTGGTGCACATAATCATACATGAATTTAATTATGGCAAGACATAGAGTTTTTACCATTTCGCATGGTTATAATTTCTTATAAACTCCATTAGGGTTTTAATTAAAATTTATTATTTTTACTTGTATTTAAATTAAAGTATAGAGAGAAAAATAAGGTAAAATACTTACCTTAAATTCAGAATTTATTCCTAAAAGAAGTTGAGCAACATGCATGTATCCCAAAGCCGGATAACTAAAGCAGATACCTAACATATGAAATTCAATGCATTCACGCAAGAGCCTCACGCAAATTCATATATCTTCTCTCCACGGGTGATTTAATTTTTCAAACATTAGACAAAGAATTAATAGTATATCTACAAACTAAACAATTGCTCTCTACTCAATTGGTTAGAGTCTCGTGTTGATAACGTGTTATAAAATAATTTTTTCAATTTTTGAACAATATTTTCGCTCAGATTAAAGTGGCTAAATTTCGATAACTTTTGAAACTTGGCTATTTTTCAACGACCAGTGCTAAATCTGGCTATTTTTGAATTTCTCCCGGCCTTTCCTCGTCTAATATATATAGAAAAGACTTCTTGGAGTTATTTTATTTTGAAGTGAAAGATAGATGCTCAAGTCATGAAAGTCATAGTTCAACGCGGCGAACAGAAGACATAATTCTAGAATAGGCCTTTCTATTTTTATTTTCTTTCCTCTTGATTAGAATAAGCTTTAATTTTCTACCAACAATATTCTTGTTGGTAATCTGTGTTCAAAATAAGAAAATTAGAGAAGTAAACAAACGTTAGTTCAATAAACAAAACGTAAAATAAAAATTCCGAGCCCACAAGTTGCTTGTGTGTCCTTAAGGAATTTAATCCCCTCACTGTTGCCCAAGGTTTTGGATTAATTCCTCCCAGGATAGAACGGAATAACTATTCTGCAACACTGGCAATCGAAACTACAGAATTTCAGCGAACTCAACAGACGGAGCAAATCACACTTGACACTTATGTTTATTTGAAAATAATGCAACAATATAAAAAGAGGGGAGAAATTTTCAGTTTTTTCCTTCTGATTTTCATGTCTCAAATATGAGGCCAGGCCTCTAAATTTATAGACAAAGGAAAGGTGATATGGAGAGGTGGAATCTAAAAGGTGCCTCTTATGGAGAGGTGCAATCTAAAATGTGCCTCTTCCATTTCCCATTCACACCCTTTAAAAAAACTGCAACAATCCCCCACATGAATGGGTAATGGGCATATGTGAAAAAACATGCATGAAAATACTATGTGATTCGCAAGTAGAATTAATCGCATCTGGATAAGTAGGTTTCCCTTTGAACTTTCCGTAGTGAACTTATGTCGGATATACTCGGTCAATTGTTAGAATTGATATCTTTGAACCGTCGAGCTTTAGTGTATACCTAGACAACCATAAGTCACACAATCAACCCTTAACCGTCTTTGATTTTCATTGTTGTGTTCGTTTCAGCCATGAACACCACCTGGTTCATAAGTGCATGGAGAACTGGCCTTACAGAATTCTCCTTGAAGCGGCTTACACTTCACACTTACATAGGTGATTCCTAAACGTGTTATCGCGTAGATACACTATATGATATACCCTGTATTTAGAAACCATTAAAAAATGTCTTAACATTTTATCCTTGTTACTGAACATTGTCCTCATCACGAGAATGGACTAAAATATTATATTTGACAATGTTGAACCGGTCATGCATAACTTTGTTTGCTCCTTGAACCAAGATCTCGGACCTCCAAAATTCTAGTTAGAGTTACCGCCATGATGGCTTGTCCTAGGCCATAGTCCCATTCCCTTAGATAATTTCTCAACTCCCTCTCTAGTCAGGCCTTTTGTAAGCGGATCCGCCAAATTATCCTTTGATTTTACATAATCAATTGTGATAATTCCACTAGAAAGTAGTTTTCTGATGGTGCTATGTCTGCGTCTTATATGACGAGACTTTCCGTTATACTTAACGCTCCCAGCCCTTCCTATTGTCGCTTGATTATCACAATATATACATATAGGTGCCAAAAATTGGGCAAAAATAGAATATCTTTCAAGAAATTCAGGAGCCATTCTGCTTCTTCACCGGCCTTGTCTAAGGCTATAAGCTGAGCCTCCACTGCAGAGCGATCAATGCATATTTGTTTGGACGATTTCCAATACATCGCTTATCTACCGACTGGTTAGAATCGGTTGAACCGGTGATCTAAGTTTCATCACTATACCCCTCTTTTATCGCGGGATAATTATTGTAGTACAAAATATAATTTGGAGTATACTTCAAAACTCGTTTCATTGTCATGAACGTTCAATACAACCTTCCTTATGTTGTAGACTAAACGTCTCGACTTTCAATTGCATAGCATATTATTGACTACACTTAATGTAGTAATAGTATAGTATAACAATAGCTGGAATGATTGGCATCAGTTGTGACCACAACCTTTTAATATATAACACATTTATCAATCACTCCATCATTTTTCAAGCATTTGTATGCTATTTATTCATACGTCTATATGATATGCAAATTATAGCACCATTATTTATGAAACAAATCCAACTTGCAATGGATTTTGGTCATGTTTATGTAACGACCCGGCCCGTCGTCACGAGAATTACCACCCCATTATGTTGTAATTATATATTTCATGCTTTTATATTAGTATTAAAGTCTATCGGGGGAGTTAGGAGTGAATTGGATTGAAAATAAGGCATATAGCCTTTTTGAAGGAAACTTGAATAAGGAAAGTCAACCCGAAGTTGACTATTTAGTTAGAGCGCTCAAAATTGGATTCGATGATTCGGTTAGTTCCGGGAGGTGATTTGTGACTTAGGGGAACAATCGGAATTGAATTTGGAGGTCCGGTGTAGAAATAGGCTTGAATTGGCTAAGGTTGAATTTTGGCGAAATCCGGACGGTGGGTGAGATTTTGATCTGGGAGTCGGAATGGAATTCGACAGTTGCAGTAGCTCCGTTAGGTGATTTTGGATGTGCCTGCAAAATTTCAGGTCATTCGGAGGTCGTTTGGTCGGGTTTTTGATCTAATAAGAATTTTAAAAGTTATAGTTAAACTTAAGCTTGAATTTGCTGAAAACGGATGATTTTGATGCTAGCGATAGTGATTTTATGATTCAAGCAAGTTGGAATGAGGTAATAGATCATGTATGTATATTTGGTTGAGGTCTCGAGGGTCTCGGGTGTGTTTCGGATGTCCAACGGGTCATTTTTGGAAGATTTTTGCCGTTTTCAGCATAAATATAATGATCTAAAGGTCTATTTTTAGTTCTAGAGATCCAAATTTGATTTCGAGACTTCGACAATTTAAATCATGAATTATAGGACTGATCTGAAAATTTTGGTTTAATTTCATCTAGTCGCGATTAGGTTTTTGACGCGATATGTAAGTTAATTGTTTAACGAGCAAAATTGATGTTGCACTGAGTAAATGAGATCCAAATTCAGTTTTGTTTGAACCACTAGATCCGTATCGAAATTACGGAGCCGTAAGAAAAAGAATCGTCAAATTCCGAGTTCGTATGATAGAGTTAGAGCCATTTTAGTGAAAATGGCTGTGTGCTGCAATTTCTGTATTGTTGCTGCATTTTTTCTGCAGCGTATGAATAGTAACTCCCGCGCGTGAACAGTAACCGCGCGGTGAACAGTGTCGACGCGCACGAACAGTAACCCGTGAACAGTGTCGACGCGCATGAACAGTACCCTGTGAACAGTGATTTCCGAAAAAATTCAGTAAGTTGATAAAAAAATCGATTTTGGGTCATTTTTCCACCATTGTTGAGCTCTAGAGTGAGAAAGTGACGGGAAATAGCTGGGAGATCATCGGGATATTGTCGGAGGTAAGTTTCGTGGTTTAATTACACACTTTTATCATGAAATCATGGATTATTTCTATGAAAATGGAGGATTAAATGTGGGTTTAAGCCCTATAGATAAATACCGATTTGAGCAGGCAAATGGAGTCCGAATTTGGTAAATTTGATATGCCTAGACTCGTATTGAGACGAGGGTTCCGAATATATAACTTTTATAATTTTTCGAGAAGCGCACCAAAAGTCGGGTTTTAACAACTTGTGGGTTTTGATATAATTTGGGCTATTTCGAATGAATTGCGTGAAATTAGCATATATTGATGCATTCTCTATGATTTTGAGCAGATTTGGCATCCGAGGAGATTGATTTGCGAGGCAAGCGCAAGGCGGATTGAAGTTTCTACCGGTTCAAGGTGAGTGGTAGTAGTAAACAATGTATTGAGGGTTTGAAACCCCGTACTAGCACTTCACAGTGCTATGTTGAGATGAGACACACGTCTTGAGACGGGCGTGGTGACATTGTGATTGGGGACTTGGACTTGGTCCTTCCCGGCTAATAGAATACTGTGTTTTATGAGTGTTAATGAGATTATAACTGTACAATTGGGGTAATAGCCATGTTTGGGGCCTTGTGCCGATCTGTAGAGCATTAGGGAACCTATAGAGCTAGGTGACCCTTATATCGTGTTGGAAATATTCACTCAGTCGTAGCTCTAGCTGTATAGCATAATATGAGCCAGTACTAGATGTATACATTGAGAAAGCTTATCTAGGGTGGAATTTCCCGTTCTAGCTGAGTGGGCCTGAAAAGCCAAGTCTATATTGACTGAGAAAGGGTCAAGGACCCACTGTGATATATTATATTGGGCCTGAGAGTCCAAGTATATACTGACCGGGATAGGGTCGAGGACCCATTATGAGGTATTATATATATATATATATATGGGACGGACTGCACGCCGCCGCAACAGTATATATATTGGATCGGACTGCACGCCGCAGTAATATACATGTAATATACATGTGGGACGGACCGCACGCCGCAGTATTATTGCGCTTGGGCTGTAGGAGCCCCTTCGGAGTCTGAGTCTGCACACATTCTCAGTGAGCACTGGTGTATATTATGGGATCGGGCTGCACGCCGCAGCAGTATAGAGATATATACATATATATATATATATTGGATCGGACTGCACGCCGCAGTAATATTTGTGTGGATCGTGCTGCACGCCGCAGTATTATAGTGCTTGGGCCTAGGGAG
Organism: Nicotiana noctiflora; assembly: GCA_032618575.1. Classification (NCBI taxonomy): domain Eukaryota; kingdom Viridiplantae; phylum Streptophyta; class Magnoliopsida; order Solanales; family Solanaceae; genus Nicotiana; species Nicotiana noctiflora. The sequence continues at coordinate 216,314 of JASVEL010005955.1, read as the reverse complement.
CCCCTCCGAAGTCTGTATACACCCCCAGTGAGCGCCGTCGATGTTAAATGGAGCGGGCTGGGCTGCGCGCCGCAGCGGTATATGTATTGGAGCGGGCTGCACGCCGCAACATTATACTTATTCATATCCTATTACCTACTTAAATACTTATACATTATAGACATATGTATGTGTCTTCATATATTGAGATGGCCGTACACCGTAAGGGTACGAGTGAGGGTTTGATCAGTGTGGGATCTTGTAGAGATAGATGTGGACTGGAGATCAGAGTACTTACTACAGTGATGACGTTTCTGTGAGGGTTGCCTTAGAACTGCTAAGTGATAGCACAGGAGTTCTTACTTTCGGTTATTATTTATTATTGTTACTCACTGAGTTGAAATATACTCACCCCACTCCCTGCACTTTCTGTGCAGATCCACAGGTGCCCGAGAGCAGTTGAGACATTGTAGCTGCTGATCATTGTCTACTTTTGCGGAGATTACGAGGTAGCTGCCAGCGTCCGCAGAGCTTGTTTTCTCCTTCTTTATCATCTTGTTGATTACCTATTTGCCTAGACTTGTTTGTATTAGGATGTTATTCTGTAGAGGCTCAGTCTCGTGACACCACGATATGGTTGGGACCGTATTTTGTATGTTTTACATTTCGTTTATCACCTGATATGATCATTTACTTGTTTAAGTTTAATTTGATTAATAACTGGCTGGTTTAAGGGATAATATGGTCGGGCTTGCCTAGCATTGTGTTGGGCGCCATCACGACCAGGGTTTGGGTCGTGACAGGTTTATCGATTGGTTCACCTCATTATAGACCAACGTATTAATGTATTTATTCATGAACGGTCATGTCCATACAAAAACGTATAGTCGTATCTTTCTATGAAAAGTCACAACCTTCAAAGTGACATCATTTCATAAAAGAACTAAACCATATAAATTCGCATTGACCTTTCGAGAAAAGCACGTGACCAACTTCTGAATTAGTAGTTTCTATCAACTTGTCTTCATTAAGACTAAACAACTGATGAATTTATCAACTACTATATCAACGAGATTCAAAAATTATATCATTTAGACATTGCGTCTAATATTTGCTTTTGTCATGCATAAGATAAAAGCCCCCACATTTTAAATATTTCATCAACATATAATCAAAATAACGACTATATGACTTGAAGTATTATTAATGTAAACACTTTTATTTACACTCATTAATTTTTGAAACTATTTGACAATATTATTTGGTCAAATCTCAAATGTCATTGTTTGGTTGACTTAACAAAGTCGACAGACCTTTGTTTCTTTTTCGGGAACCATGAACCCTTCAGATTTTTCCATATAAATTTCTTCCTCCAAATCTCCATTTAAGAAGATTTTCTTTAATTTTATCTGATGGATTTCAAGGCCATACACCGCGGCTAACACTATTAACACCTGAGTAGATGTAATCATCGTTACCAGTGAGTATGTATCAAAATAAACAAGACCTTCTCGTTGTCTAAACTCTTTTGACAACTAATCTTGCATTATATTTGCCAATAGCACCATCAACTTTCATTTTACTTTTTGAAAATCCACTTAGAATCCAAATGTTTATTTTCTGGAGAAAAATCAACCATTTTCCCAAATATGATTACTTAATATGGATTCTATCTTACTATTGACAATCTTTTTTCAATATTGTGTTGCCGAGCAAGACATTGCTTCTTTAAATGTTTGAAGCTCACTTTCCAACAAGAATGTCAGAAAATCTAGTCCAAAGGATGTAGTTATCCTGTGACGTTTACTACATCTTAGATTTACCTCAATCAGTGTACTTTCTTTTGCTTCTTACCGTATTCGCTTAGATTTTTCACTAGACGACTCACATTCCTTTTATACGAATAACTATTCTCAAAGAATTCAGCATTATTTGATTCAATTACTATATTAATATGAATGTCGGGATTTTCTGATTTGTGAATCAGATAACGATATGCCTTGCTATTTGTTGCATATCTTATGAAAACGAATCAACAGTTTTCGATCCGATTTTATCCTTTTGGGTTTAAGAACTTGCGTTTTACCCAAATATCCCCCACACTTGAAAATATTTCAAGTTGGGTTTTCTTCCTTTTATTCATTTTTCGTATGAAAGGATTCCGTAAGAATAGCTTCTCCCACAAGATTTGGGTAAACCCGAACTTACAACAAGGCATTTTATCATCTCATTTAACGTTCTATTCATTCTTTCCGCAATTCCATTAGATTGCGCTAATGAATGGGCAGGCAGTCGTTTGGTAAATAATACTATATTCCAATCATTTTCATCAAAAGGAGATTCATATTCGACGCCCCTATTACATTGTTGAGCCCGCCACAAGAACTGTTGTTTGTGCCATAACATAGTCAGAATAAATGGTGAAGTTTTTAATCTTCAAACCAATATGACACAATCAGAATTAATAAACGGTGAAGTTTTTAATATTCTAACCGAGTACTACCTGATACCGGATATATTAAATGGTGAAGTTTTTAATCTTCAAACCATGTAATATGTGACACAACAAATTTAATAAACGATGAAGTTTTTGATCTTCAAATCGAATAATAAATTAGAGTAGAAAAATCACTAAGATTTTAATCTCCAAAACGAGTATAAAGTCATTTAGACTTTAATTTCCGACAAATGAGTAGAAAGTTACGAAAACTTTAATCTCAACGATCGAGTATAAATCACACCGATTTTGATCTCGAAGCATGAGTAGAAAATCACGAAGATTTTAGTCTCCATAACGTGTGTAGAAAATCACGAGAATTTTTAATTCTCTTTCCAAATGGTTTTCCAACTAAACCATTATAACACTTTAAACAGTTTTATTTCTTTATCTAATCAAACACATATATGTTCTTCTTTACATATCACATATTCATGATCTCAAGAATAATTTCAAGTATTAATGTAAGCCCAATTGACTAGAATGAAGCATCAAAAAGTAACCTCTGCAACAACACGAGGAGTGACAATGAGACATTGCCTAAAGCTTTCATGTATAGTCATACCACAAAGTCTCAAATGACCTTGCAAGAAGGTTCAAATTCGCTGTACTTCTTTTTCAGAAAGAATACTGCTAAGTGCATCGTCCGAAGTTTTTAAGGACCTAGCTTTAGTCACATCTAACCATCTTGAAAATAATCTTTCACTCAATTTTATGCATATTATCAGATTGTATACCAACTAATATATTTTATAGCATGCAAATAAAATATATTTTGAGATCATCAAATAAGTGTCTACCCTGACACATATAGGAATAGAAAGTAACAAAATTCTATCTAACTGCCAACAAAATAATTCTCTTTCTCGTTTAGTATCTGACAAACAGAGGTTAGGACGAACACAGAAAAGAATATTAAATTCGTTAAGATTGTTGGTAATCTGTGTTCAAAATAAGAAAATTAGAGAAGTAAACAAACGTTAGTTCAATAAACAAAACGTAAAATAAAAATTCCGAGCTCACAAGTTGCTTGTGTGTCCTTAAGGAATTTAATCCCCTCACTGTTGCCCAAGGTTTTGGATTAATTCCTCCCAGGATAGAACGGAATAACTATTCTACAACACTGGTAATCGAAACTACAGAATTTCAGTGAACTCAACAGACGGAGCAAATCACACTTGACACTTATGTTTATTTGAAAATAATGCAACAATACAAAAAGATGGGAGAAATTTTCAGATTTTTCCTTCTGATTTTCATGTCTCAAATATGAGGCCAGGCCTCTAAATTTTTAGAAAAAGGAAGGGTGATATAGAGAGGTGCAATCTAAAAGGTGCCTCTTATGGAGAGGTGCAATCCAAAAGGTGCCTCTTCCATTTCCCATTCACACCCTTTAAAAAAATGCAACAATTCTTTAGACCACTGTAATGTTCTAAACAAATATGGAATATAAGCTGAAAAACAGAATTGGAAAGAAAGACAATTTTGGGACAATTTTCTGCTTTATCGAACAAAATTAAGAAGCTATCTATTACAATAAAAAATGAACAGCTAATATAAGTGAACCGCTATTAACGAGTTACCTCAAAATGAAGAAGGATGTTTCAGTAAGAAGAAGAAGAAGATGATGATGAAGAAGAAAGAAAGAAAGAGAATCTGAAGAGAGAGAATCGAAGAAGAGAGAAGGGAAGCTTACTGTGCAGAATGAGTTGCTCCTTCACTGCTCAGTTAGTTATAACTAACTGAGCAGACGTGGTTAAATTTGAGCCCTTGCAGCTCATTAATTCTAATCTAATCTCGACCGTCCATTTGAATTTCTGTTACCATCCCTTCCAGATTTCAGTTGCCTTCAGTTGCCCTGTTTCTCTCTACTTCCTTCGAATCCAAATGGCTGCAATTATTCAAGATCATTACATACCCTCCTCCTTTAAACAATCCTTGTCCTCAAGGATTAGGATTGAACTTACGAAACTTAGCTTTGATGAACTGGTAGTCCTCCCATGTAGCATCCTCAGGTGGCAGATTTGACCACTGTATGAGTACTCGCACCACAACAGCATTGTTCCTTCTAATTAGTTGCCTTTGTAAAATAGCAACTGGCTTGACGAGAAATTGGCCATCTTCATTCGTAACAGGCAAGGCAGTCTGTACTACAACCCTGTTACCTACCTTCTTCTTTAGCAGTGAAACATGGAATACAGGATGGACCTTCGATGTAGGAGGAAGATCTAATTTGTAAGCCACCATACCAATTCGTGCCAGTACCTTATAGGGACCACAATATTTGGAGCTTAAATTCAAGTTCTTCCTTAATGCAACAGAGGTTTGTCTGTATGGCTGCAGCTTTAAATAGACCATGTCTCCCACTTGAAATTCCCTTTCAGTTCTTCTCTTGTCAGCATAGTGCTTCATCATATCTTAAGCCTTACTAAGATTATCCTTCAGTAGTTGTTGCATTTGTTGTCTCCTTTGTATTGTATCCTCTGCAGCTGGAACCAAGGTTTCCAATAAGGGCCCAAATGGAAGTTGTGGGGGTGTTTAACCATATAATGCTTCAAAGGGGGTACACTGCAGGCTTGTATGGAAATTGGTGTTGTACCACCATTCTGCAGCAGGCAACCAATGCTCCCACTGTGTTGGTCTGCTGGTTGTCATGCACCTGAGATAGTTCTCCAAGCACTTGTTGACCCTCTCAGTTTGGCCATCACTCTGAGGGTGGTAAGCAGTGTCATAATTTAGTTGTGTTCCCAATAGCTTGAACATGGACTGCCATAAATTACTAAGAAACACCTTATCTCTGTCAATAACTATGGATTCAGGAATTCCATGTAAACAATGTATTCTTTTCCAAAATATATCTGCAACTGTGGCTGCTGTATAAGGATGAGCAAGTGCAAAAAATGTGCATACTCAGTGAATCTATCAACTACTACAAGGATCACTTCCTTGTTGTGGGATTTAGGCAATCCTTCAATGAAATCCATGCTAATATGTGACGACCCAAAGGGTCATCACTTATTTTATTAATCATTTCGAGCTTCTGAGGTCCTAAAAACCTCATTTATAGTTGCCTCGAGTTGCGTGCGTGGTCCAGGCACGAGGCTGGAAATTTGTTTATGTTGAAACATATGAAATATGTGGAAAATTTAAAGAATTTTGATATTAATATTGATATGGTTGACATTATTGGTAAACGGACCCGGACTCATGATTTGACGGTCCTAGAAAATCCGTAGAAAAATATGGAACTTGGGCGTGTGCCCGGAATTGAAATCCGAGGTCTAGAACCTCGGTAAAAGAATTTTTCTGTTAAATTGTTTTCTGAAAATGTTTAAGGAAAATGAAACTGAAATTTGATTAAAAAGTAATGATATCGGGCTCATATTTTGGTTCCGACACTCGGTACAGGTCATACATGTTGGTTAAGCGCTTCCTGTAAAGTTTGGTTGAAAATGGACGTCGTTTGATGTGTTTCGGCTTTAAATTAGAAATTTTGGGAGTTACGGAATTTTGAATGAAATCTTGAGTTTTAAGGCTCAAATCATTGATTTTGATGTTATTTTGCGATTTGATCGCGCGAGCAAGTTTGTATGATGTTTTTAAGTCAATGTACATATTTAGTTTGGAGCCCCGAGGGCTCGGGTGAATTTTGGATAGGCCACGAGATCAACTTTTCATGTTAGAAAGTTGCTATCACCACCTGACCTGCAGAGTTCGCAAATGCGAACAAATGTTCGCAAATGCGAACTTCCCAGATTTTGCCTTGGTTCTCAAATGCGAACAAAAGTTCGCAAATGCGAACTTCCCAATTTTGTGCCTTGGTTCGCAAATGCGAACAAAAGTTCGCAAATGCAAACTTCCCAGTTTTGTGCCTTGGTTCGCAAATGCAAACAAAAGTTCGCAAATGCGAACTTCCTAGTTTTGTCTTGGCTTCGCAAATGCGAACTTCCCATCCTTGGATTATTTTCCAAATTCCAGAATTTGGTCGGAGTTCGCAATTGCGAACCCCTGCTCGCAAATGCGAACACAGAGACCTATAAATCACGATTTCCAGCTTCATTTTTCATATTTCACAACCCAAAACATCCATTGGCGATTTTTCACGAACTCCCTCTTCTCCAAATCATTGGTAAGTCAACTTTTACTCAATTGCTTCAAACTTTAACGCCAACTATCATGTTTTCATCTTCAATTTAAGGTTTTTCATGGGTAAACATGGGGGATTTGGGTAGAACTTCGGTTTTCACAAAAATTGGGATTTTGACCTCAATTGAGGTCCAATTTGAGAAAAAATTATATATTTGAACTCATGGATGATTGGGTGAATTTATTTTGGTTCGAAACTCAGGTTTCGATCATGTGGGTCCGGGGTCGATTTTTACTATTCCGGGCAGAATATTGTAAAAATTATATTTGGCCATATGAACTAGTTTGTTGAGTAGTATTGATGATATTAAATCAATTGTGTATAGATACGATTGAATCGGAGCCAAATTCGAAAGGAAAAGACATTGCTACGGATTGAGTTGTTCGTAAACTTTCGAGGTATGTGTTTGTTCTATCCTAGCTTGAGGGAATAGGAATTGAGTTTATGTGTAAATTGTGATATGTGGAGTCCGACGTATAGGCATGATGACGAGTATCTATACGTTAGGGGTAGAGCATGACCGTGAGTCTTAAAAATGGATTAAATTCTCATTAATCCTAAGTGATTATGTGAAGGAAAATTATTATTGGTTTTATACCGGTAAAATATATATAGATTATTGATTAAAGAGTTATTAGTGTTACACAGGTAACAGAGATAAATTATTGATTCATTGTCATTTATTGGTTTTATACCGGTAAAGTACATATAAATTATTGATTAAGAGTTATTGGTATCACACCGGTAACAGAGATAAATTGTTGATTCATTGTCATTTATTGGTTTTAAACCGGTAAAGTACATATAAATTATTGATTAAGAGTTATTGGAATTACACCGGTAACGGGAATGTATAGTTGATTTATTGTCATTTATTGGTTTTACACTAGTAATATAAATATTGTTGAAGTGAAGATTATTGGTTTAATACCGGTAATACTTTTATACATTCACTGTTGATCAGAGATTATTGGCTTATTGCTGGTAATATATATTAAAGAATTGGGATCGTGTGGCACGCCGATCACAAAGTGATTTGAATCTTGGCAATGACCATAGTTGCCGGTAGCCTATTATTACATTTGGGATCGGGTGGTATGCCTACCACAAGATATGAAAAGCCTATTGTTACATTTGGGAGCGGGTGATACGTCTACCACAAGATATGAAAATCCTATTGTTACATTTGGGAGCAGGTGGTACGCCTACCACAAGATATAAAAAGCCTATTGTTACGTTTGGGAGCGGGTGGTACGCCTACCACAAGATATAAAATGAAAAAAATGAATTGAAACATGAAAGTAAGATTTATTCTGTTGACTAGATTACTCCGGGTACTATGAGTTAGTGACTGTTATTTTAGAACAGATTCTTTCCTTATAAACGTTCGATAACGTTTTCTGCTATTATATATATATATATATATATATATATATATATATATATATATATATATATATTTCAACTATACAGGTTTATGTGGGTGACTGGCCTTATCCTCGTCACTATTTCACTGGGATAGGCCAGGCACTTACCAGCACATGGGGTCGGTTTGCGCAGATACAAGTTACAGAAAGCAGCAACAGCAGTAGCACGATTGTGGATATTCCGACTACGGAGACTACGAGGTAGCCTTGCAAGCGTCCACAGGTCCCGTTATCTCCTCTATCTATGTATTCCATTCTATTATCTCATGTATTCGAGATAAACAGTTTATATTTCTTTCAGACGATTATGTGTATTATTCTTAGAAGTTCGTGAGTATTGTGACACCAGTCTTGGGTAGTGTATCATTTTTGGGTTTTCTGTATCTTATATGATAAAATTGACTAAGTCTTCCACTAAGTTTAATTATTCCGCTGTAATTCCATGATTTTATTTAAAGTTTTAAAAAGAAAGTTGTGACTAATGGAAATGTAAGTAACAGTTGGCTTGCCTAGCTTCCACTAGTAGGCGCCATCATGACTCCCGATGGTGGGAAATCCGGGTCGTGACAAGTTGGTATCGGAGCACTAGGTTGCACAGGTCTCATAACTCACGAACAACCTTAGTAGAGTCTGAGGGATCGATACGGAGACGTCTGTATTTATCCCAGAGTCTACAGAGTTAGAAAATATTCCATTCATTCTTTCCTATCGTGCGAGTTTGTTCTACAAATGTTAAGTTAAATTTCTACTCTTGTCTTCCCACGAATGACGAAGGCATGTACCGCTTCTTCAACTGACAATGGCACAGGCTGGTGATAGATCAACGATGCCTTCAGAAGTTTTACGGAGTTTCGGATAAGTTTCACTAAACTCTTCGCTAACTCCTTCAGTGGTGCATCTTTTGAAAACCCAAGGTAATTTATTGATTGTTGCTATGAGATATTGCAGAACGCGGGAATAGTTGAAGGCGAGAGGGTTGATTCTACTGTTTTTCGGGTGGCGAGTGAAGTAGTGGAAATATAATGTATTTACTAACCGGTTGTGGTTTTAATGGACCTTGACGTCTGGTCGATTTATTTGAAGTTGTGAAGGATAATTATTATGGAATATCAGAAGTTGTGACTTTGACTTATAGCCAAAAGGGGGAAATCCACTATTAGTGAATGGACCGGATGGCCATGTGTTATGTCAGTTTTGGCTTGAAATGTATATATATGGTATGGGAAGGTCCCCCAAATAAATTATGCATATTTGAGGCTTAGTACTCTGCAGGGTGTAAGAATCGGCCCAAAGAATAATAAAGAGTATATGAGCAAATGGGGTAGTTCAACAGTGTCAAGCTAGCATAGCAAAAGAGGTAAGTGGTCGTCAATATTTGTGACAAACCTATGAAGAGGGCAGTCCGTCCAATGCGACATTACCTACTCAACCCTATTTTTAGAAATGTTTTGGAGGCGTTTACCTCCCTGACTCTTTGAAAGGTGTGGTATGTATGATCTGAACAATCATGCCAGGTTATTATGACAGTGTCCGAATATGTCGTCATGTCCAATAAGTTAGCCGAGCCTCAAAGGAATTGTTGTGAATGTGGCAGATTGGAGAAATATAATTTATGAAGGCACTCAAACTACATGCCCCGTTGTAGTCAATACTCAGCTCACATGACCAATCAGAGTTAGGGGTCAGGATGTTAGAGGCGAAGGTGAGACTCCTAGAGGTGGAGATCTAGTTGTTGACATAATTTCTATGGTGTGACTGAGGTCACTACACCAGATGATGTTATCACATGTACAATTCTGATTGTTATAAAAGGAATATTTTTTCTCAATTTGATTTGATCTTTGAAGAATTGAGGCAAGTCCTCTTAATATGCTCCGCTCATGAGTGAGCTTCGTAGTCATCAAATCTACTTATGTGAATACTCACGTTGTGCTATTAAATGGAGATAATTATCCATATTATTATGTGTTGGTCACTAGGAATATTTATGAGGTCGAGAGTGACTTTATATTATTTACTACAATGGGAATTGATGCAATTCCTGAAATAAATATTTTTCGATGGTTAATTGTATGTCCTATCGGTATGAGGGTTCTTTTGTGCCGTGATACTCGTTGGAGGACAATACTTGAAAAGAAGAAAGAAAGGAAACAAAAAACGTCAGTGGCACAATGTGCAAATACTTGTGATTCAGAGTGGAGGATGAGTGTCACGACCCCAAATCCGGTCGTGATGGCGCCCAGCACACTACTAGGCCAGCCCGACCAATCAACAACAATCATAGAGCTATGAGCTCGCCTTATCCCATTCAAACATAACAATTGTAAATTAACAGTAATGTATATATCAAAAACGGGGAAACCAAGTCCCAACGCATACCAACTCCCATAGACCGAAGGGTCAAGAGTCCTGAGCCTCTACAGAACATAAGTGTAATACGGTTTACAACCAAAGCTCGGAGCGGAAAGAAATAACAATACATAATCAAAGACAGTAGGAAGGGGTGTTGGGAGTTATAAACTTTGTGATTTACTTAATTTGCGCAATTTGGTACAAGCCAAGGAAGGCTAAGTCAGCCATACAGATGGAGAATCCGCACACAAAAAATGCAGCTGAAGAGAAGTGCTAGGATTTATGCTGTTCAAGTTATAATAAACAATAACTGAAAATAAGAACTCTTGTACTACCACTAGACAGTTCTAAGGCAAACCCCCACGTGTAAGTCATCACTATAGTAAGTACTCCGATTTCCAGTCCACATCTATCTCAACAAGGTCCCACACTGACCCAATCCTCACTCGTACCACTACAGTGTACAGCCATCTCAATATATAGAGACATATACATTTGTCTATAACACATAAGTATTTACATATTTATAAGGATATTAGTAAGTATAATGCTGCGGCGTGCAGCCCGCTCCAATACATATACCGCTGCGGCGTGCAGCCCGCTCCATTTAACGTCGACGGCGCTCACTGGGGGTGTATACAGACTTCGGAGGGGCTCCCTAGGCCCAAGCGCTATGGTGCTACGGCGTGCAGCCAGGTCCACCATATATCACTGCGGCGTGCAGTCCGATCCAACATATATACTGCTGCACATATATAATTATACTGCTGCGGCGTGCAGCCCGATCCCATAATATACCAGCGCTCACCGGAATGTGTGCAGACTCAGACTCCGAAGGGGCTCCTACAGCCCAAGCGCAATAATACTGCGGCGTGCAGTCCGTCCCACATCTATATTACATGTATATTACATGTACATTACTGCGGCGTGCAATCCGATCCAATATAGGTATCTATATACATAATACCTCATAATGGGTCCTCGACCCTATCCCAGTCAGTATATACTTGGCCTCTCAGGCCCAATATAATATATCACAGTGGGTCCTTGACCCTGTCTCAGTCAATATAGACTTGGCCTTTCAGGCCCAATATATCATCTCATAGTGGGTCCTTGACCCTATCTCATCTCAATCGGTATAGACTTGGCCTTTCAAGCCCACTCAGCTAGAACAGGAATTCCACCCTAGATAATCTCTCTCAATGTACACATCTAGTACGGGCTCATATTATGCTATACAGCTAGAGCTATGGCTGAGTGTATATTTCCAACACGATATAAAGGTCACCTAGCTCTATAGGTTCCCTAATGTTCTACAGATCGGCACAAGGCCCCAAACATGGCTATCAGCCCAATTGTACAGTTATAACCTCATTAACAGTTGTACAACACAATATTCTATTAGCCGGGAAGGACTAAGTCCGAACCCCCTATCACAATGTTACCACGCCCGTCATAGAACGCGTGTCTTATCTCTACATAGCACTGTAAAGTGCAAGTACGGGGTTTCAAACCCTCAGTACATTATTTACTACCACCACTCACCTCGATCCGATAGAAGCCTTAATCCGCCTTGCGCTCGCCTCGCAATTCAATCACCTTGAATGCCGAATCTACTCAAAATCAATGAGAATACATCAATATAGGCTAATTAAACACAACCCATTCGAAATAACTCAATTTACATCAAAATTCCCAAAGTTGCCAAAACCCGAGCCCCCGGCCCACATTCCGAAAATTTACGAAATTCACATTTCTGGAACCCTCGTCTCGCCACGAGTCCATACATATAAAATTTACCAAAATCGGACTCCATTTGCCCACTCAAATCAGTATTTTTCTTAAATTTAGGCCTAGGGTTCAAACCCACCTTTAATCTTCCATTTAGAGAAATTTAACCCATGATTTCATGTTAAAATGATGTAATTAAGCCACAAAACTTACCTCCAACGAATCCCCGATGAATTACCAGAGCAATTCCCGTGAGTTTCTCTCTCTAGAACTCAAAAATGGCGTTTTGGGTGTATGAACCCGCGACCCTTCTGTTCTGTGATTTAATTCACTGCCAGAACGATTTCTTCTATGCGATCGCATTCCCCTTGTTGCGATCGCATAGAGCAAGTTTCTCATGCCTCCAATTTGTTCTCTGCGATCGCAGGCCTAGCCATGCGATCGCATAGCTTCGCATCAAATACCCTCCGCGATCGCAATCGAGCCCCCCGTGATCGCAATGCACAATTTCCGGACACTATGCGACCGCAATGCCCTCCATGCGATCGCATAGAGTAAACTTCACGCCCCCTTCCACTCTTCTATGCGATCGCAATCATCTCTATGCGATCGCATAGAGCAATTGCTGACTGCAATTTTCTGCAGAATTTTTCCAAGTTCTAAATGCCCGGTTGATGGTCCGAATCCATCCCGAGGCCCCCGGGACCCCAACGAAAACCACCAACATACTCCAAAACATGATACGGACTTGTTCCAATCATAAAAACACCATACTAAACATCAAAATCACCAGTTACACACGGATTCAAGCCTAAATTTCTTAAAACTTTCCGAATTACACATTCGATCAAAAACCCGACCAAACGACGTCCGAATGACCTGAAATTTTGCAGGCATATCCAAAATCACATAACGAAGCTACAGGAATTGTCGGAATTCCATTCCGGACCCCGGATCAAAATCTCACCTACCGTTCGGATTTCGCTAAAATTCAACCTTCGCCAATTCAAGCCTATTTCTACACCGGACCTCCAAATTCAATTTCGATTGCTCTCCTAAGTCATAAATGATCCCCCGAAACTAGTCAAATCATCGAATCTGATTCCGAGCACTCTAACTCAATAGTCAACTCTAGGTTGACTTTCCATATTCAAACTTCCTTCAAATATGCTATTTGCTTCATTTTCAATTCAACTCATTCCTAACTCATCCGATAGGTTCTAACACTGATATAAAAGCATAAGATATGTAAATGCAACATAACGGGGTGGTAATTCCCGTAACGACGGGCCGGGTCATTACATTCTCCCCAACTTAAACAAACGCTCGTCCTCGAGCGGACTCAGAGTTGTACTAGAAGCCACCCAATAGCCGAATGACCTTACCAAGCATATATCCGGGTGATCATACGTCACCCTATCTCACATAAGTCCGAAAACACCACATAGTCAAAATTTTACAGACCATCTGAACCATAAATCACATTGTACTTTTCTGAAATCATATGCCAAATGCTAATCCCATGCCTATACTCGGGATACACACGATCCAACTGTAATAGTCCATACTCGCCACCTCGGTGAGATAATATGATGTGTCAAACAACCCAATCACTCGGAACAATAATCCCTAATCACAACAATTTCCCACGATAACCAAATACCAACTGAAAAATCTTTTTCATTAGATAGAGTCTTATTCCAACACCTTCATATCCTGCCAACGGCAACCGCACACGAGATATATCGAACCCATCTCTCAGGTCAACCATTCATGAATCCATTTCCCTTTTAATTGATACTACAACAAAATTCGGAGCCAAATCTCGGTATTGCCTTTCTAACTAGCTCAAATCACATATACTCACACTCATTATTGGCTTCGACGATCATTTCGATTATAACACACCGCACTGGTGATATGACACCTCAGCACCGGCCTAAGCCACGATGAGCACAAGATGAGCTCCAATAGAAACATCTAAACATACTCAAATTATGACAACTGACTCCAACAACAGGGCTGTAATTCAATTCCTCTGTACCATCATAATATATAACTGAGATCCCGTCTCACATCATAGGAATGGAGTGCACGACTTATTCTTGAAAGGTCATCACATCATGTGGCCTTGCCACGATTCGTGATTCTACCCCAACATTATTACTCATGAAACACCTCAAGCCGCTAAGCTCTAAACGGTTAGCCACGCACAGATCTAGGTCTTGAACCCAAGCAATCAACCTCACCCGTGGTGATACGATAGATATACGCTATTAAATCCTGAAAAGACACAATCGATGTGCTATTCCCCGAGCGAAACCAATACGGACTATTCCTCGGAAGCCAGGAACTATTGTATACAAGGTAAGATATAGGAAACTATATTTTCCACATCACACTGTTGCGGCGCGCAACCCGTTCCAATAAGATACCCGTGGCGGCGTGCCACCCGATCCTGATACCATACATGTGGCGGCGTGCCACCCGATCCAGATACTATACATGTGGCGGCGTGCCACCCGATCCATGCATAAATCTAGCAAAAGGGAATGCACATCGACTCAAGTTACTCATTGCAACAAACATGTATATATAGCCTCGAGCTCGGTCACATGAAACTCATCCGACAAAGTCCCTCAATACCGGAACCGAATCAATGGTAGATACCTCTACACTGACATCCGCCACGAAGGCCCAACTTACAAAGCAATACCTACCAGCCGTCCGCTGGCCCTAGGGTACATCTACCCTGCTGGAGCACGATCTGATGCGCTCTGCCACGCAGTTGTGACATTTCTCTGATATAGTCCATATCACATTAGTCTAGACAACCTGACTTATGACAACTAGCCTGCAATCATATATCATTATTCAAATTCATCATATCAAGTGACGAGATAGCCGCTAGGGCTTCCAATTTCCGATAACCGCTACACTGTGCTAATACACACAATATACCACCGCTGTGTAGGCGGGTTACGAGAACTTCTAGTCTCCAACACATACATAACACAGGAATCACTATGCCTGATTCCGTACTTCACCGTGCGATTACATAACGCACCTCAAGCGTCCATTCATACCATGAAAGCCATTCATAAATTTCACTATGTCATCAAGGACTCAATTATTACAGTCGATCCAACAGGAGTATACCACCATACCGCTAGATATTATCAGTTTATTTTACCCGGCCCTTTTGACCATAGGCTCTGCCGAAATACTAGTATAGCAGTACCATTCTCCTAAATCACCAGGAAGATTGATTCTCAGATTATCTGCAGCTGCCCACGCTGCTTGAGGATTTTAATGACTCCTCATATAATATTAATTGATCTCAAAACCTTGAACATGCCGTTATCAACTGTCCATAACACATCGCATATACCATACCATAATAAGACAACAGGAAAAATTCATATCCCTTTCCCTACGCCGCAAACATCAGCGCACTCAACTAGTCAAGGGCTTTCATGATCCCATATAGAGAAAACTCATTACACATTCCCAGCCTTGCATACCAACAGGAAAAATACACTCATTTTCAAACTACGGTATAACACATCGCAAACTCTTTCTCCCAATTACATTGCATAAATTAAACCGCCAGGACCGAGTCCTTATACCCATATCAAGTTACACAACTGCCAGCTCTCAAAAGCTTTGCTGCACAATATCTGTAAGACTCATTACTTCAACCATATACCAGGAATTAGTCGTATTCCTTTTCATACCATTCTGGTTTATTAACAATTTGTTCCATTTATCCAGTTTCCTTTCTAATTCATCTTTAATTTAATATTAGCCATTATTGTAGCACCATAACACATCAACTCATTCCACACGAGACTCGTACATAAGACCACACGGTCTAAGACATATAGGCCACTGAATATTCTCTCAATATTTCCCGAAGGATCACATCCTACAATACTTTATTTTGAAGAACCTCTTGCGATTTGAATTCGTTATCATTACCTTCCAATACGGATTACATAGAATCCCATCATTCACATAATATAACACAAGTCTTGATCTTTTCTAACGAAACCGCCATCTTTAGCCACATGCACAATCTTAAGGCACCTGACTGTTACAAGCAAAATCTGAACACTGCAAAACCATTCTCGGGCATCATTCACCCTTATTCAGCTGTAATTCAACTGTCCTATTGAGTAGAACCACTCGTGTTTTGTTAGAACTCTGACATCGCAGAACATGATTACTTACGGGTACAATTCGCTATCTTTCTTTTCTATACACCGAACATTCTCTACCAACAGTAGTTCAAAACATCCTATTATTTCTTCAAATCTACGAAGCACCATAAGCCTTTATCAAAATTTCCCAACATACCTAGAGACAGAGCCAACACAGCACACGACAGTGCAATCAGATAATCAATAACAACCTCCCCAACTTAGCTCGAAGCCATTCATCAAAGCACTTTCAACCACTCATATCATTATTACTCAAATGATGCCACAAAGTTCTAGTTAGATTAAACTCAAGTCATTTACAAGCTTCGGTGGAGATTCAAATCATCAGAAATATTAACCCTTTTGCAATTCTTGCATTCATTCACACACAACAGTTACGCCCCCTCTTTAGGTGGCAAAATCTTTTCTAAGTCCCGGATTTTCCAAAAATTTCGGCAGAGTTTCCTTTGTAAATTGGCCAATCCACCTGCTAGAGAATCACCAAACCATTCTAACAATACATCCACAACTCAACAAAACATCACAATGTATTTCAACAACATTAAATCTCAATACTATACGAATCATATTATCACAATTATACTTGAGCATGTACTGCACCTGCTCGAATCATAACATATATCAAATACCTTTCAATTACACATGAGAGTCAATCCACTTACCTCGCCTCAATTTAGCATCTCAGTACAATACCATCCACCAGGATACACATAGCATAATCACTTTAGTCTTCCCGAGTTTGAACTCGTTCCGCTACACATAAGGCACTTTACCTTCCAATTAAGAGGCGATGAAAATATTTCTCACGCCCATAGCTAGGGCTATATATCAAATCACAATAAAGACCAATACCGATCGTATGCACTTCATAATACCGGCTCGCGAAATTAGTACCTTGGTGCTCAAGCCATGGACAAAGATCTGGCCTCAAGTCCTCCCGACTGGCCCAACATGAATTCACGGGGATTATATCCCGTCCCTCGATCGGGGAATTGCAAGCCATAAGACAATTATATTACTGAGCGCTCGATGCGTACTCAGACGTGCGGAAGGAGTTTCAAAATGGTATATCTCAATCTGAATCAAGTACGCACGATAAGAATTCCAAGAAATGTGAAGTGTTTCCTAAAGGTTCGCAGCCTCCCGAGGATAAGTACAGGCGTCCCCGTACCGATCCACAAGACTCTACTAACCGGCTCAAGACTCACGAGGCCTAGTAAACCTAGGCTTTGATACCAACTTGTCACGACCCCAAATCCGGTCGTGATGGCGCCCAGCACACTGCTAGGCCAGCCCGACCAATCAACAACAATCATAGAGCTATGAGCTCGCCTTATCCCATTCAAACATAACAATTGTAAATTAACAATAATGGATATATCAAAAACGGGGAAACCAAGTCCCAACGCATACCAATTCCCATAGACCGAAGGGTCAAGAGTCCTGAGCCTCTACAGAACATAAGTGTAATACGGTTTACAACCAAAGCTCGGAGCGGAAAGAAATAACAATACATAATCAAAGACAGTAGGAAGGGATATCGGGTCCTGCGGACGTCGGCAGCTACCTCGAAGTCTCCACAGAACGGGGATAATAAAGCGGTTGCGACAGCTCAACTGCCCTTCTGAACCTGTATATCTGCACACAAAAATGCAGGGGAGTGGGGTGAGTATATTTCAACTCAGTGAGCAGCAATAATAAATAATAACTGGAAGTAAGAACTCCTGTACTGTCACTAAACAGTTCTAAGGCAAACCCCCACAGGTAAGTCATCACTACAATGAGTTCTCTGATCTCCAGTCCATATCCATCTCAACTGGGTCCCACACTGACCACATCCTCACTCGTACCACTACAGTGTACGGCCATCTCAATATATAGAGACATATACATTTGTCTATAACACATAAGTATTTACGTATTTATAAGGATATTAGTAAGTATAATGCTGCGGCGTGCAGCCCGCTCCAATACATATACCGCTGCGGCGCGCAGCCCGCTCCATTTAACGTCGACGGCGCTCACTGGGGGTGTATACAGACTTCGGAGGGGCTCCCTAGGCCCAAGCGCTATGGTGCTATGGCGTGCAGCCAGGTCCACCATATATCACTGCGGCGTGCAGTCCGACCCAATATATATATATATATATATACATGTATAATTATACTGCTGCGGCGTGCAGCCCGATCCCATAATATACCAGCGCTCACTGGAATGTGTGCAGACTCAGACTCCGAAGGGGCTCCTACAGCCCAAGCGCAATAATACTGCGGCGTGCCGTCCGTCCCACATGTATATTACATGTATATTACATGTACATTACTGCGGCGTGCAGTCCGATCCAATATAGGTATCTATATACATAATACCTCATAATGGGTCCTCGACACTATTCCAGTCAGTAAATACTTGGCCTCTCAGGCCCGATATAATATATCACAGTAGGTCCTTGACCCTGTTTCAGTCAATATAGACTTGGCCTTTCGGGCCCAATATAGCATCTCATAGTGGGTCCTTGACCCTATCTCATCTCAATCGGTATAGACTTGGCCTTTCAGGTCCACTCAGCTAGAACAGGGAATTCCACCCTAGATAATCTCTCTCAATGTACACATCTAGTACGGGCTCATATTATGCTATACATCTAGAGCTATGGCTGAGTGTATATTTCCAACACGATATAAAGTTCACCTAGCTCTATAGGTTCCCTAATGCTCTACAGATCGGCACAAGGCCCCAAACATGGCTATTAGCCCAATTGTACAGTCATAACCTCATTAACAGTCGTACAACACAGTATTCTATTAGCCGGGAAGGACTAAGTCCGAAACCCCTATCACAACGTCACCACGCCCGTCATAGAACGCGTGTCTCATCTCAATATAGCACTGTAAAGTGCTAGTACGGGGTTTCAAACCCTCAATACATTATTTACTACCACCACTCACCTCGATCCGATAGAAGCCTTAATCCGCCTTGCGCTCGCCTCGCAATTCAATCACCTTGAATGCCGAATCTGCTCAAAATCAATGAGAATACATCAATATAGGCTAATTAAACACAACCCATTCGAAATAACTCAATTTACATCAAAATTCCCAAAGTTGCCAAAACCCGAGCCCCGGGCCCACATTCCGAAAATTTACGAAATTCACATTTCTGGAATCCTCGTCTCGCCACGAGTCCATACATATAAAATTTACCAAAATCGGACTCCATTTGCCCACTCAAATCAGTGTTTTTCTTAAATTTAGGCCTAGGGCTCAAACCCACCTTTAATCTTCCATTTACGGAAATTTAACCCATGATTTCATGTTAAAATGATGTAATTAAGCCACAAAACTTACCTCCAACGAATCCCCGATGAATTACCAGCAATTCCCGTGAGTTTCTCTCTCTAGAACTCAAAAATGGCGTTTTGGGTGTATGAACCCGCGACCCTTCTGTTCTGTGATTTAATTCACTGCCAGAACGATTTCTTCTATGCGATCGCATTCCCCTTGTTGCGATCGCATAGAGCAAGTTTCTCATGCCTCCAATTTGTTCTCTGCGATCGCAGGCCTAGCCATGCGATCGCATAGCTTCGCATCAAATACCCTCCGCGATCGCAATCGAGCCCCCGCGATCGCAATGCACAATTTCCGGACACTATGCGACCGCAATGCCCTCCATGCGATCGCATAGAGTAAACTTCACGCCCCCTTCCACTCTTCTATGCGATCGCAATCATCTCTATGCGATCGCATAGAGCAATTGCTGACTGCAATTTTCTGCAGAATTTTTCCAAGTTCTAAATGCCCGGTTGATGGTCCGAATCCATCCCGAGGCCCCCGGGACCCCAACGAAAACCACCAACATACTCCAAAACATGATACGGACTTGTTCCAATCATAAAACACCATACTAAACATCAAAATCACCAGATTACACACGGATTCAAGCCTAAATTCCTTAAAACATTCCGAATTACACATTCGATCAAAAACCCGACCAAACGACGTCCGAATGACCTGAAATTTTGCAGGCACATCCAAAATCACCTAACGAAGCTATTGCCACTGTCGGAATTCCATTCCGACCCCCGGATCAAAATCTCACCTACCGTTCGGATTTCGCCAAAATTCAACCTTAGCCAATTCAAGCCTATTTCTACACCGGGCCTCCAAATTCAATTCCGATTGCTCTCCTAAGTCATAAATGATCCCCCGAAACTAGTCGAATCATCAGAATCTGATTCCGAGCACTCTAACTCAATAGTCAACTCTAGGTTGACTTTCCATATTCAAACTTCCTTCAAATATGCTATTTGCTTCATTTTCAATTCAATTCATTCCTAACTCATCCGATAGGTTCTAACACCGATATAAAAGCATAAGATATGTAAATGCAACATAACGGGGTGGTAATTCCCGTAACGACGGGCCGGGTCATTACAATGAGATCCTCAAATTTTGTTTTTTGTATAACATGAAAATATTTGTTTTAAAAACCGAGCTAGAAGCTACGGTGGATATTATATGAGGACAAGGTCCTGGTGGTGAAATGTTTGTGTTTAAAATTTTCCCTTTATGGAAATAAAAATCTAGTACTATATCCTAGAATTGAGCCATGCCTGTTAGGATTATTTGACAATCCTTGCATAGTTTCTATTCATATCTAACCATTTCTATTTTGTAACCATTGAGTTATAGACATTATTTGTATGGTGTGGCATGTGAAGTATACACCGATCGTATGAGTCAGTATTTGTTTAAATAGAAAGAGTTGAATTTGAGGCAGAAAAGGTGGCTAGAATTGCTGAAAGATTATGATGTCACCATTTTATATCATCCGGGAAAAGCAAACGTGGTGGCCGATGCTTTGAGTAGGAAGTCAGCCAGTATGGGTAGTCTTGCTTATATTCCAGTCAATCAGAGGCTTTTTGCTTTGGATGTTCAATCCTTGGCCAACCGATTTGTGAGGTTGGATATTTCTGAGCCTAGTAGAGTACTAGCTTGCACGATCGCTCGCTCTTTATTATTGGAGCGTATCCGCGATCAACAATATAATGATTCTTATTTATGTGACCTTAGAGACATGGTTCAGCGAGGAGGTGCTAAACATGCAACCTTAGATGATGATGGGATCCTGAGGATGCAAGGGCGTATTTGTGTGCCAAACGTTGATGGGCTTAGAGAATTAATTCTAGAAGAAGCTCACAGTTCGCGGTATTGTATTCATCCAGGCGCCGCGAAAATGTATCAAGATTTGCAGCAAAATTATTGGTGGCGCAGAATGAAAAAGGATATTGTGGCATATGTGGTACGATGTCTTAACTGTCAGCAGGTTAAGTATGAACATCAGAGACCTGGCGGTTTATTTTAGAGAACTGAACTTCCTGAATGGAAGTGGGAGCGAATCACAATGGACTTTGTTTCTGGACTTCCGATGACTCGGAAGAAGTTTGATGCTGTTTGGGTGATTGTTGATAGGCTGACCAATTCAGCTCATTTTGTTCCTATTGCCACTACCTATTCATCCGAGAGGTTAGTTGTGATTCATATCAGGGAGATCGTTCGCCTTCATGGTGTGCCTATCTCTATTATTTCAGATCGAGGTGCACAATTTACCTCACATTTCTAGAAGGCGGTTCAACGAGAGTCGGGCATGTAAGTTCAGCTAAGTACAACCTTTCATCGCCAGACGGATGGTCAGTCCGAGAGGACTATTCAGATACCGGAAGATATGCTTCGGGCGTGTGTTATTGATTTTAGAGGTTCATGGGATCAATTCCTGCCTTTGGCAGAGTTTGCTTATAATAATAGTTATCAATCGAGCATCCAGATGGCTCTTTATGAAGTCTTGTATGGTAGGCGGTGTCGTTCTCCGGTTGGATGGTTTGAACCGGGAGATGCTCGGTTATTGGGTACGGATTTAGTTCAGGAGGCCTTAGATAAGGTCAAGATTATTCAAGATAGGCTTCGCACAGCTCAGTCTAGGCAAAAGAGCTATGCGGATCGCAAGGTTCGAGATATAGCTTTCATGGTTGGGGAGCGAGTGTTGCTCCGAGTGTCGCCTATGAAGGGCGTGATGAGATTTGGAAAGAAGGGCAAACTTAGCCCTAGGTTTATTGGCCCATTCGAGATTCTTGATCGTGTGGGATAGGTGGCATATAAACTTGCCTTGCCACCCAGCTTATTAGCTGTACATCCAGTGATTCATGTATCCATGCTCCGAAAATATCACGGCGATCTGTCGCACATGTTAGATTTTCGTACTGTCCAATTGGACAAAGATCTGTCCTTTGAGGAGGAGGCGATAGCTATTCTAGATCGGCAGGTTCGACATTGAGGTCGAAGAGTTTTCCTTCTGTGCGAGTTCAGTGGAGGGGTCAGCCTCCTGAGGCATCGACCTAGGAGTCCGAGTCTGACATGCGAAGCCGATATCCTCATCTATTCCTTGACTCAGGTACTTCTTTCTTTTGTCCGTTCGAGGACAAACGATTGTTTTAGAGGTGGAGAATGTGACGACCCAAAGGGTCATCACTTGTTTTATTAATCATTTCGAGCTTCTGAGGTCCTGAAAACCTTATTTATATTTGCCTCGAGTTGCGTGCGTGGTCCAGGCGCGAGGCTGGAAATTTTTTTATGTTGAAACATATGAAATATGTGGAAAATTTGAAGAATTTTGATATTAATATTGATATGGTTGACTTTGGTCAACATTTTTGGTAAACGGACCCGGACCCGAAATTTGACGGTCCTATAAAATCCATAGAAAAATATGGAACTTGGGCGTGTGCCCGGAATTGAAATTCGAGGTCTAGAACCCTGGTAAAAGAATTTTTCTGTTAAATTATTTTCTGAAAATGTTTAAGGAAAATGAAACTGAAATTTGATTAAAAAGTAATGATATCGGGCTCTTATATTGGTTCCGACGCCCGGTACAAGTCATATATGTTGGTTAAGCGCTTCCTGTAATGTTTGGTTGAAAACGGACGTCGTTTGACGTGTTTCGGCTTTAAGTTGGAAATTTTGGGAGTTATGGAATTTTGAATGAAATCTTGAGTTTTAAGGCTCAAATTATTGATTTTGATGTTATTTTGGCGATTTGATTGCGCGAGCAAGTTCGTATGATATTTTTAAGTCTATGTACATATTTGGTTTGGAGCCCCGAGGGCTTGGGTGAATTTTGGATAGGCCACGAGATCAATTTTTCATGTTAGAAACTCGGGTTTCGATCATGTGGGTCCGGGGTCAACTTTTACTATTCCGGGTAGAATATTGTAAAAATTATATTTGGCCATATGAACTAGTTTGTTGAGTTGTATTGATCATATTAAATCAATTGTGTATAGATACGATTGAATTTGAGCCAAATTTGAAAGGAAAAGGCATTGCTACAGGTTGAGTTGTTCGTAAACTTTCGAGGTAAGTGTTTGTTCTATCATAGCTTGAGGGAATAGGAATTGAGTTTATGTGTAAATTGTGATATATAGAGTCCGACGTATAGGCATGGTGACGAGTATCTATACGTTAGGGTGAGTCTTAAAAATAGTTTAAATTCTTATTAATCCTAAGTGATTATGTGAAGGGAAATTATTATTGGTTTTATACCGGTAAAATACATATAGATTATTGATTAAAGAGTTATTGGTGTTATACCGGTAACAGAGATAAATTGTTGATTCATTGTCATTTATTGGTTTTATACTGGTAAAGTACATATAAATTATTGATTAAGAGTTATTGGTATCACACCGGTAACAGAGACAAATTGTTGATTCATTGTCATTTATTGGTTGTATACCGGTAAAGTACATATAAATTATTGATTAAGAGTTATTGGTATTACACCGGTAACGGGAATGTATAGTTGATTTATTGTCATTTATTGGTTTTACACTGGTAATATAAATATTGTTGAAGTGAAGATTATTGGTTTAATACCGGTAATACTTTTATACATTCACTATTGATCAGAGATTATTGGCTTATTGCTGGTAAATATATTAAAGAATTGGGATCGTGTGGCGCACCGACCACTTATATGATAAGAAATGGGATCGTGTGGCACGCCGACCACAAAGTGATTTGAATCTTGGCATTGGCCATAGTTGCCGGTAGCCTATTGTTACATTTGGGAGCGGGTAGTACGCCTACCACAAGATATGAAAAGCCTATTGTTACATTTGGGAGCGGGTGGTGCGCCTACCACAAGATATGAAAAGCCTATTATTACCTTTGGGAGCGGGTGGTACGCCTACCACAAGATATGAAAAGCCTATTGTTACGTTTGGGAGCGGGTGGTATGCCTACCACAATATATGAAATGAAAAAAATGAATTGAGACATGAAAGTAAGATTTATTCTGTTGACCAGATTACTCCGGGTACTATCAGTTAGTGACTGTTATTTTAGAACAGATTCTTTCCTTATAAATGTTCGATAACGTTTTCTGCTATTGTATATGTATATATATATATTTCAACTGTACAGGTTATGTGGGTGACTGGCCTTAGTCTCGTCACTACTTCGCTGGGATAGGCCAGACACTTACTAGCACATGGGGTCGGTTGTGCTGATACTACACTCTGTGCTCTTTTTGCGCAAATACAGGTTACGGACAGCAGCAACAACAGTAGCACGATTGTGGATATTCCGACTGCGGAGACTACGAGGTAGCCTTGCAAGCATCCGCAGGACCCGTTATCTCCTTTATCTATGTATTTCATTCTGTTATCTCATGTATTCGAGATAAACAATTTATATTTCTTTCAGACGATTATATGTATTATTCTTAGAAGTTCGTGAGTATTGTGACACCAGTCTTGGGTAGTGTATCATGTTTGGGTTACTGTATCTTATATGATAAAATTGACTAAGTCTTCCGCTAAGTTTAATTATTCCGCTGTAATACCATGATTTTATTTAAAGTTTTAAAAAGAAAGTTGTGACTAATGGAAATGTAAGTAACAGTTGGCTTACCTAGCTTCCACTAGTAGGCGCCATCATGACTCCCGATGGTGGGAAATCCGGGTCGTGACATAATATGACTCCAAGCTTGGTTTGGGATGGGTAAGGGCTGTAGTAGTCCTGGATAGGCTCTAGGATCATCCTTATTCCTGAGACACACATCACAGTTGGCCACATGATCAATGACCATTTGTTTCATCTTTGGCCAATAAAAAACTTGTGAGAGTCTTTTTAGAGTTCCTAGCTGGCCTGAATGTCCACCCATGGGTGAGTCATGGAAGGTGGATATCAACTGAGTTCTTAGTTCACCATTGACACCAATGTAGATCTTCCCTTTCCTTCTGAGTATGCTAGCATTATACAACCATATATTAGGTCCCTGTTGAGTAACTGCTAGTTGACTAATGACTTCAGTGGCTTTGGGGTCTCCTTCATAGCTTTGTGTTATTTCTTACACCCAGGTAGGAACTGAAACTCTGATAGCTTGTAATGACCCTTGAAGTTGGGTTCCTGAATCTTCAAGGCCTTCCTTTTGTCTGGATAGGGTATCTGCAACCCTATTTTCAGCACCCTTTTTATACTTGTCACGACCCCAAATCTGGTCGTGATGGTGCCCAGCACATTGCTAAGCCAGCCTGACCAATCAATATCAACCACGGAGCTAGAAGCTCTCTTTAGCCCATTTAAGCATATTAATTCACGAAATAACAGCGATACATATAACGAAAACGGGGAACCAAGTCCCATAATACATCAACTCCCATAGACCGAAGGGTCAAGAGTTATGAGCCTCTACTGAACATGAGTGTATAAGGTTTACAAGATACCAAGTGCGGAGAGAAAAGTTAATACAAAATCAAGAGACAGTGAGGAGGAATATCGGGTCCTGCGGACTCTGCAGCTACCTCGAATATCCACAAATGTCGCCTCGCACAGCTACTGGATCACTGCTGAGAGGTACCTGGATCTGCACACAAGGTGCAAGGAGTAAAATGAGTACTGCCAGACTCAGTGGTAATAAACAAGGGTAAGACAGCGTAGATAAGAAATCCGCAATAAAGCACTATGTAAAGCTGTAATCAAATACCCTATCACAGAATCAACATCATCTGTACCTGTACCAATAAGTACCAGCAAAACAGTATAACAGCTAGCAGATATATAGCTAAATGCAATGCAATGCATGATATGACCGCTACGGCGCGTAGCCCGATCCAATTTGGGTACCCGTGCTCACTGTGGGGGTTCAGACTCCGGAGGGGCTCCTACAGCCCAAGCACAATATCACCGCGGCGTGCAGTCCGATAAAACATATATACTGCTGTGGCGCGCAGCGCGATCCACTACCAGTCAGCTAATATGCAATTACAGCCTCGCAGGCTCAAAAGTAGTTTTGAAAACCTTTTTATTATCATTTTTCAGTTGGAAAAACAGTAATACCAAGTTCCAGAGATTGGAAATAGCATGATAACCGAAATAGCTACGGACTGGTAGTAACTAACATGTCAATATGATAAGACAATGATAACGATCCTCGCGGGATCCAATAATTGGCTCACGGCCCACATGTATACTCAACCGCCCAAGAAGGGGGTTCCTCGGCTCAAGGGTGGCTATTATCACAATATATAATATGCAACCATCCGAGAAGGAGGTTCGACGACTCATGAATAGCCTAATATCATAACACAATATCAGCAAGTCGGACTAAGCCATAGTCCCCAATCACAATCGACCCCGCACTCACAAGAGAGTACGTGTCTCGTCGCTATACAACGTCACAAAGTGGTATACCGGGGTTTCGAACCCGCTGGTCATCACCCACATCTATTACTCACCTCAATACGGCACGACGACTACTCCGCAATGCCCTTGCCATGAGAATCAAGCTCCGCACGCGTAGAATCTGATCAAATACAGTAGAAATACAACAAATTAGGCCAATGGGATGACACCCAATCAATACAACTCAATTTACATCAAAATTCCCAAAGTTGTCAAAACCCGACTTTTGGTTCGCTTGTCGAAAAATTACAAAAGTCACATATTCGGAACCCTCATCTCGATACGAGTCTAAGCATATCAATTTTACCAAATTCGGACTCCATTTGCCCATTCAAAACCTTGATTTTCTAAAGTTCAAGCCTAGGGTTAAATCTTCCACGAATCACCCCAAATTCCTCCATTTTCATGATATAATTGCATAATATTACCAATACTAATCATAGTTTAAGTCCATAGCTGATTACCTGATGATTTCCCTTGAGTTTCTCTTCAAAATTTCCCAAATCGCCTCTAATGCCGAGACCCAAATGTGTGAAATGTTTCTGAAATTTTCTAACTTCGATACAATTAACTCACTGCGATTTTCGCTTCTGCGGATAGAATTCCGCTCCTGCGAGTCCGTATCCGCGACCAGATGGTCGCTTCTGCGATTCCAGGCCTAGCCGGCCAATTCCACTTCTGCGAGAAAAAGGACCGCTTACGCGCGTCCGCTTCTGCGGAAATTCATTCGCTCCTGCGGTCCTTTCCACCTCTGCGATCAAGAGTCCGCTTCTGCGGACTCGCCTATGCGATCGACCTTCCGCTTCTACGGACTTCCCATCTCGCCTCTTGACCGCTTCTACGGTCTCCTCTACGCACCTGCGACACCGCTTCAGCGGAGAAGATTTTCGCTTCTGCGAAGCCAAGCGCTCCTGCGCCCCCTCGTCTGCTCCTGCGGACTCGCTCCTGCGCCCCCATTTCCGCAGGAGCGAAAACAATAGAACCAGAACCCCCAAACCTGCAATTTTCCACATTTTCTCCCGTTTAACCATCCGAAAACACCCCGATGCCCCCGGGACCCCATCCAAACACACCAACACCTCCTAATACCTTATTCAAACTTGCTCCAATCCTCAAAACACGTCTAACAACATCAAAACCCATGATTCACATCGAATTCAAGCCTAAATTCCTTAAAACATTCCGAATTACACAATCAATCAAAAACCCGACTAAACAACGTCCGAATGACCTTAAATTTTGCAGGCACATCCAAAATCAGCTAACGGAGCTACTGCAACTGTCGGAATTCCATTCCGACTCCCGGATCAAAATCTCACCTACCGTTCGGATTTCGCCAAAATTCAACCTTAGCCAATTCAAGCCTATTTCTACACCGGACCTCCACATTCAATTCCGATTGCTCCCCTACGTCACAAATCACCTCCCGGAACTAACCGAATCATCAGAATCCGATTCCGAGCCCTCTAACCAAATAGTCAACTCCGGGTTGACTTTCCTTATTCAAGTTTCTTTCAAAAAGGCTATATGCCTCATTTCCAATCCAAATCACTCCTAACTCACCCGATAGACTTTAACACTCGATATAAAAGCATAAAACATACAATTTCAACATATGTGGTGGTAATTCCCGTGACGACGGGCCGGGTCGTCACAATACTGCACCTCATAGTCCATTCCTAGTAGCTTAGTGAGTCATTTCTGCTGTATGGCTGTAGTTACTTCTCTGTTCCAGAAGGTATTTCAGGCTATGGTGATCAGTTCTCACCACAAAGTGCTTGTACTGTAAGTAATGTCTCCACTTTTCTACTGCATTGAGAAAAGCCATGTATTCCTTGTCATAAATATATTTGCCCCTGTGTCTTGGTGCTAAGACCTTACTGAAATAGGCTATGTGCCTACTTTATTCCATTAGCACAGCTCCAATGCCCATTTGACTGGCATCAGTCTATACTATGAACTCCTTATTGTAATAAGGCAATGCTAGTACAGGTGTAGTAGTCATAGCTTCCTTCAACTTTTTAAAAGCCAAGTCTTCCTTCTCATCCCATTTAAAAGCATCCTTTATTAGTAACTCAGTCAAGGGCCTGCAAATAATACCATAGTTGGCCACATATTTTCTGTAGTACCCAGTCAGCCCCAAGAATCCCCTTAAAGCTTTCACAGAGTTGGGTGTTGGCCAATCAATAATGGCCTTAATCTTAGAAGGATTAGTTGACACTCCTTCCATAGTTATAACATGCCCCAGGTATTCAATATTAGGTTGTCCAAATGAACATTTGGACCTCTTTGCAAATAAGGAATGCTTCCTTAAGGTGCTAAACACTACACTTAGGTGAGCTACATGCTCCTTCTCAGATAAACTATAAACCAATATGTCATCAAAGAAAACTAACACAAATTTTGTGAGAAAAGGTTGAAAAACCTGGTTCATCAAGGCTTGGAATGTGGCTGGAGCATTCATTAGCCCAAATGGCATCACCTTGAATTCATAATGGCCCATGTGAGTCCTGAAGGCAGTTTTGTACACAACCTCTATCTTCATCCTGATCTGGTGGTAGCCTGACCTCAAATCCACCTTTGAAAACATCATATATCCATTCAACTCATCCAGTAGATCATCTACAATAGGAATGGGATATTTATCTTTAATTGTGATGTCATTCAGTCCTCTATAATCCACACAAAACCTCCAGGATCCATCTTTCTTTTTGACAAGTAAGGTTGGAGAAGAGAATGGGGATTGGCTATGTTGTATGATGCCATTAGTGAGCATCTCTTTAACCTACTTTTCCAGCTCTTCCTTCTGATGGTAGTTGTACCTGTAGGGCCTCAAACTAGCTGGCATTACTCCTGGCTTCAAAGGTATGCTATGGTCTAATGATTTGATAGGAGGTAAGGATTTTGGCTCAGCAAAGACATCAAAATATTATTGCAACACTTCTTCAATATCCTTCCCTACTGCCTCCTGCTTAGTACATACAACACTCATCATGAATAGATGAGCTATTAAAGCCTGCCCTTTCTTTAGCATTTTTCCCATGGTTCCACTAGTAATCCTAGTCAGCTTCCCTTCTTCAATGATGCCTTGCAACACCAACTTATTACTCTTTATGCCTATGGTGACACACATTTTCTCATGATCAAACTTGGTTGGATTATGTTTCTTCATCCAGTCATTTCTCATAACCATGTCACAGCCTCCTAAGGGAATAATGAATAAATTCTCTTGGAATGGACTAACCTGCATCTTCCACTGGTATTTTAAGCAAATTGCAGTACACATGACATAATTTCCATCAGCAACTGTCACCCTCATAGGTGGACAGGGTTGAGCTTGGTACCCTAATTCTTTGACTGTAGTAGCATCAATGAAACTATGGGGACTACCAGAGTCAATCAACATTGTCAACTTCCTGTTGCCTATAGTACCTCTCACCAATATAGTATTTACCCCATTGTTATCACCTGATAAAACATTCAAACATACTGCCTCTACAACTTCCTGATATATATCTCCTTCAATAATCAACCCTACAGAGTCCTGTTCCTCTTCTATTTCAACAGCTTCAGTGTTAGTCTCTGCTACCCCTATCATACTATTCAGCTGTTTCTTCTTACATAGATGGCCTTGAGCATATAAATGGTTACTCTTCATGTACTCATAAATTTCAGGACTGAGCCTATATGAAGTTGGCTTTGCTGTAGCTGCCACAGGTGTTTTACTATTGCTGTTGTTACTTGTGTTCTGATAAGATTTGGCCATCATCTTAGTGCGTTTAAGAGCAGCATCAATAGCCTTCTCCTACAGCCTAGCTTGTTTTACTGCAAACCTTAAAGTAGTAGGTTTGAATAGCTTCACTCCAAAACTAATCTCCTCTTTCAGGGCACCAATAAAACTGGATATGAAATGCGACTTATGTAGATTAGGATTCCTGATCACCATTTGAGCCTTTAAATCTTCAAATTTGCCCAGGAATTCATCTACTGTCCCAGTCTGGTTCAGCTTATTGAACTCCTCTCCTATGTCTCCTATCAACTCTTCTCCAAATCGAATCAATAATTCCTCCTTAAACTCAGCCCAACTAATTTCCCCTCTACTAAGGATTAGGGAATCATACCTGACATCTTCTAGTCCATTTAAGTAGAGAGCAGCTGCTTCCACCTTCAAATTCTCCGGTGTTTTATACAAGTTAAAATATCTCTCACTTTCGTATCCATCCTTTAGGTTCATGGCCTTCAAAAAATGGCAACTCCCACTTAGGTGCAGGAGTTTGTGCTGCTTGAGGTCGGGGCTGTCTCAGTTCTGGGCCTGGCATGGACAGTAATCCATCTCCTTGAGGCCTCTCACCCTGTGCCCTTTGTGGAACTCTTTCCAAATTTGTTAGCCTTTCGAGTATCAGCTCCAATATGCCTTGTATGCCGACTGCGTGTTGCGCAAAGTTTCCTGCGTGGTTAGCACCTCGTTCAAAACCTCTTCATGCCTAATCAGTTTATCATCCATGAAATTTAATCTGGTTCCTTCAACCATCAGCTCCTCACAGTCACAGAATCAAGTCTCTGATACCAAATGTAATGTTCCAAACAAATATGGAATATAAGCTGAAAAACAGAATTGGAAAGAAAGATAATTTTGGGACAATTTTCTGCTTTATCGAACAAAATTAAGAAGCTATCTGTTACAATGGAAAATGAACAACTAATATAAGTGAACCACCATTAACGAGTTACCTTAAAATGAAGAAGGAAGTTTCAGTAAGAAGAAGAAGAAGAAGAAGATGAGGAAGAAAGAAAGAAAGAGAATATGAAGAGAGAGAATCAAAGAACAGAGAAGGGAAGCTTACTGTGCAGAATGAGCTACTCCTTCACTGCTCAGTTAGTTATAACTAACTGAGCTGACGTGGCTAAATCTGAGCCCTTGCAGCTCATTAATTCTAATCTAATCTCGACCGTCCATTTGAATTTCTGTTGCCATCCCTTCCAGATTTCAGTTGCCTTCAGTTGCTCTGTTTCTCTCTACTTCCTTCGAATCCAAATGGTTGCAATTATTCAAGATCATTACAACCACTAAAACATGCAACAATTTGAAGGGGATTGAAAGCGATTTCTGCATAATATAAGTTGTGCTTTCTCTTTTGCTTTAAATTCTGGTTCTAATAGTTCAACTTTAAAGAGCTTTTGATGAATCCAAGAGACACATTTAATTGTTAACCCAAATCCCAAAAGTAAATTGGGTATAATTAAATTATGTACATTATCTTCTGAGTGATTCTAATTTGGTAAAAAAACTTGAAGTAAGAAATTAAACATGTTATAGCCTGTTAAAATACGTTAAAAAAATTATTCACGTTGTTAATATATATGTGATAAAACCAAGTACATTGAGATAAAGCAAAATACTTTTCAGTTTTGGTTATAAATAGAATTCTATTTATGGTGAATGTTTATATTTTGAGAGATTCTAAGGGTTATTACTTGGTGACCAAGTCACTCTTTCTCTATAAATAGAGGGTTCTATTGCATTGTAATTTATCCGAAAATCAATAAGAATTCCCTCTCCCTACTTTTCTCTGCAATACTCTTCTTCTTCTTTGGGATTGAGCATAATGATTGTCAATTATTCCATAAACTTCCTTCATGATGAAATTTTGAATTTAAGGTAAGTATTTTAATTTATTTTTCTCTTTTAAATTCGTGAAATTCTATAACTTGATTTTATATACAAGTAAAGACAACTAAGTTTGATCGTAACTCTAATGAAGTGGTAAAATTTCTATGTCTTGCCATGATCAAATTCATGTATGATTGTGGGCACAAGAAGTGAAAACCCGTCCCATTAAATTTGCTCCGTTCTGATTCCCTTAAGAGAATATGATAGCAATATGTGATAAGTCTGAAAGAAAATAAAAGTATTACCGTGAAGGTATCAATGGATGTGGGCGTGGTAATATACGAAATTACAATCGTCATCATTGTGATAATAAGAATAATAAGGATTCTCAAAATAATCCTCCACTTTGTGAAAGTAATATTTGTCATTGATTTGACATGAGATTTTATAAAGCTCATTTAGATAATTATGATCTATTCATGATGTGAGTGTGACAACATCTATTTATGAATGCATATTTATTTTTGGATAAATATGAGAGTGCTAGAGGTGTATACCACACTCACGTCTAGAAAGAGGTTTGAGAGAAAATAAGAAAATTATTATGGCATAAATGGTCATTGGTCACGTATTTATTTTACGCCAAAATATTTTGACATTGTGATTAATAAAAGACATTTGTAATGAAAGAAACGGATCTTGCATATAATTTTGACCATGACTATAATGGTATAACTTACTTTCTAAAAGAGATATTACCATATGGATGTTGATGAATATATGGTAGTATAAAATTAATTGAGAGTTCAAGAAAAGCCAATTACTACTATTTTGGAGGAACCAAATTAATTATTAATAAAATATTATGTTGTAGTAAGTCTCAAAAAAACATATTTAGTTTCTAAAGTATTCGTGAAAGCGGTTTGTTATATTGAGACTATACATAAATGATTTAATCTATTACTACAACTTGTAACAGAGTAATATATATGTAAAAAGCTACTCGCTTTATTCTTCAATTAATACTATATAAATTAAAAAATACCATAATAAAGATGTTTATTGATATAAAAATCTATATCATAATAAACTTGGAGTTTATTCATCATTGCACACGTCATGGTATAAAGCTGAAGTTTATCAATATTGATAATTTATTCAGTTGGGCACAATTGGTTTAGCCATGTTAATTCAATATAATGTGCAAAATAAAAAAGAATTCACATGGGTAAATATTAAAAAACTATAAAATTCTTTACGAATTCTCTTATGTTGCTTGTTCTTATTAATTAATAAATCAACTAAAATTAGGACTGAATCCTATGAATGATAGAAATATCAAAGGTGAATATGGGCCTATTCACCTACCATGTATACCACATAAGATGCATCTATGAGATGATTACATGTGCGGTTATTATTAACCCGCAATATGACCGGTGTTTGCGAGGTAACTTGCTAAATAATTTAATTCGAGTATAATTTTCAAATTCTTTATTCAAGATAGTTTATCCAGATAAGTTGGTTTACATCACAATTGGTTTAGCAAGATGATTTAATGAGTGCCACCACTTAATAGCTAAATAATTACTTATGAGAGCAAAGTTATCTCTATCAATTTGATATACGTTATATACCAACGTATAGTATTTTCTCCCCTTACAAGTGGTTCAGGGTCAGGAACCAAATAATTTTTTCATATTATTATTGATATGCGGTGTATATTTTAATTAATACCATAACGCACAAAGATGAGTTCTCAAAGTTGAGAAAACACATTAGTTTTTCTAACATGAGGGGGCGACATGATAAATAATTGAGATAAAGTTACATGGAATGAATTATAATTTATATATCTAGATCCTCGAATAAAATAATATGAACTTAAAGTTCATAAAAAGATAATTTATGTTCAATATATTGCAAAGCATGCCAGACGCATTTCCTGACCCAAAGAAAGTAACTATATTCTCAATGCAAATGTTCCTACTAGAATAACTTCTCGAAGAACAAAGTCTAAGGTACGCTTAAAGCATATAGACAAATCGGTTTCAAATAAAACTTCTTGATAAAGAAGATGAGCAAAAATGATCATAATAAGAAGGCAAGTGATCTAGAAGATCGCATGACATAACACTTCATAAAATCACAGAGAGATTTGGGTACCTGAGTATATGAATGAAGAGATCTCCATGTTATGTCTTTATGAAAAATAAGGAGGTTGGAATGATATAAAATGTTCGTCGACGATATCCGCATGTGCCGCTATATATATATATATATATATATATATATATATATATATATATATATATATATATATATATATATATATGTATGTATGTATGTAGAATTTGATTTCATATGAAAGACATGTAGTTTTGGACATGCACTTCAAATACTTAAAAGTATAAAGTCAATGGTATGTGCAATCAGTTTCCGTTTTCTTATTTGTCTACCATGACATGAAAACTTGATATGCATCTAATTAAAGTCTATTATATGTCTTAACTTATATGACAATCCTTGAAGGATTTAAATCGCTTAAAGCATATATAATTCTTGGTCCTGAAGTACTATTTCCTAAGTGCTATTTGCGCATATATGTATCTTGCTATAACTATAAACATGAAAATGTGATAGCGAGGATTTTCAAGGTGCAACATATTCATTGGAGTTAATGTGGCGGATTTATTAACCAAATCTTTGCCGATGTCAACCTTCAAGAATCTAGTGCACAAGATGTAACGACCCGACCGGTCGTTTTAGAAAATTACGCCCCTATCCCTAATTTAACTGTTCCCCTAAGTTCATTTCTGCTATTGTGGGTTGCCGGTAGAGTCGGTTCCGAAAAATTTAGCATTTTGGGACACTTAGTCCCCAAATAAGAGCTTTGAAACTAGAAAATGGTCCATAGCCGGAACAGTGTTAAGACGATCTCGGAACGGAAATCCGATGGTTCCATTAGCTCCGTTAGGTGATTTCGGGGTTGGGAGCGTGTTCGGAATGTATTTTGGAGGTCCGTAGCTCAATTAGGCTTGAAATGCCGAAGGTTGAGATTTTGGCGAATCCGAACGATAGGTGAGATTTTGATCCGGGGGTCGGAATGGAATTCCGACAATTCCTGTAGCTTCGTTATGTGATTGTGGATATGTTCGCAAATTTTCAGGTCATTCGGACGTCGTTTGGTCGGGTTTTTGATTGAATGTGTAATTTGGAATGTTTTAAGGAATTTAGGCTTGAATTCGATGCGAATTATGAGTTTTTGATGTTGTTAGACGTGTTTTGAGGATTGGAGCAAGTTCGAATAAGGTATTAAGGTGTGTTGGTATGTTTGGATGAGGTCCCGGGGGCCTCGGGGTATTTTCGGATGGTTGAACGGGAGAAAAATCATGGAAATTTCAGGTTGGGAGTTCTGGTTCTGTCATTTTCGCTCCTGCGGAATTTTGGTCGCAGGAGCGAGTCCGCAGAAGCGGATGTTGGAGCGCAGAAGCGCTTGTGGCCGCAGAAGCGGAGAATTTTCCGCTGAAGCGGAATCGCGGAAGCGGAGAGGAGCCGCAGAAGCGGCCATCGCTGAAGCGGAAGGGAGCCGCTTGGGCGAGACCGCAGAGGCGGACGCCTAGCCGCAGAAGCGGAACTTTCCGCAGGGGCGATCGAGCCTTCGCAGAAGCGGACGCGCAGAGCGGCCCTTTATTCGCAGAAGCGGAAATGGCCGGCTAGGCCTGTAACCGCTGGAGCGACCCTTTGGTCGCGGATACGGGAGCGTAGAAGCGGAAAATGTTCCGCAGAAGCGAAAATCGCTGTAAGTAAGTGTATCAGAAGTTAGAAAATTTCAGAAACATTTTAACATTTGGGGGTCTCGGCTTAAGGGCGATTTTAGGGCGATTTTGGGCGATTTTGAGGAGGAAATCAAGGGAAAACATCAGGTAATCAACTATGAACTCATATTATGATTAGTATTGATAATATCATGCAATTATATCATGAAAATGGAGGAATTTGGGGTAATTATGGAGGGTTTAGCCCTAGTCTTGGACTTTAGAAAATCAAGGTTTTGAATGGGCAAATGGAGTCCGATTTTGGTAAAATTGATATGCTTAGACTCGTATTGAAATGAGGGTTCCGAATATGTGACTTTCGTGATTTTTCGATAAGTGTACCGAAAGTCGGGTTTTGGCAACTTGTGGGTTTTGGTGAATTTTGAGTTAATTTGATTGGGTAATGCCCAATTGGCCTATTTTGACGTGATTCTATTGATTTTATCAGATTCTACACTTGTGGAGGCCGACATTCGTGGCAAGAGGGTTATTGCTTAGCGGTTTTGTACCGGAATTGAGGTAAGTGGCTTGTCTAACCTCGTGTGGGGGAATTTTTACCCCTAGGATATTATGTGATAGTTGAAATGCCTTGTACGCGAGGTGACGGGCGTGTACATGCGCTGGTTGATGAACACGTATTTTATTCAGAAATGTTCGATGAGCGATATCCCTGTCTTTGGTTGTTAATTTGATATTTTACCCGGTAGTGGTTAGAAGAGCATGATTAGGTAGCACTTAACTGTTTGGTTGCCTAACTGCCTTGTTTGAATTCCTTGTTAATTATTGGCACTATTTTTCGGTGAAGTTATAGTTGAGCATAATTATTTCTCTCTGTGGATTTCCTTAATTGGCTGTGTTTGTGGACTGCGGGTTCGATTCCCGGAGACCCAGGGCTGTGGGTTCGATTCCCAGAGACCCGACGTGATATTGGTAGGGACTACGGGTTCGATTCCCGAGATCCTGAGTTATTTATTGGTAGGGACTGCGGGTTCGATTCCCGAGATCCCGAGTTATTTATTGGTAGGGACTGCGGGTTCGATTCCCGAGATCCTGAGTTATTTATTGGTAGGGACTGCGGGTTCGATTCCCGAGATCCTGAGTTATTTATTGGTAGGGACTGCGGGTTCGATTCCCGAGATCCCGAGTTATTTATTGGTAGGGACTGCGGGTTCGATTCCCGGAGATCCCGAGTTATTGTGATATTATTGAGACATGGGCTGCGGGTTCGATTCCCGGAGACCCAGGGGTACTGAGAATGGGACTGTGGGTTCAATTCCCACAGATCCTGGATTTGTTTATTTGAGTTGGTTATTTGTTATTAGCTTGGTTGTAGACAGTTTCAGTAAATGTTGTTATTTTGGAAATTTTGTTGTTATCTGTTAAACTGTTTATTTTGTTATCATCATATTATTATTGTTTCTCAGTAGGGCCCTGACCTTCCTCGTCACTACTCCATCGAGGTTAGGCTTGGCACTTACCGAGTACCGCCGTGGTGTACTCATGCTACTCTTCTGCACACTTTTGTTGTGCAGATCCAGGTACATCAGAGCAGGCTCGTACTAGGTGATTCTGCAGCTTTCTGGGAGACTTCGAGGTATGATCTGCTATGTCCGCGGATCCGGAGGCTTCCCTTCTATTCTAGTATTACTAGTTGACATTTTTCTTCATTTCATTGTTAGATACTCTTTACACATAGAGCCACAGTTGAATTTCCCTTTTAGTCTGTGTTACCGTGGGGTTCCGGATCTTGGTAGTGTTTATTTATTGTGTGACGGATGTATGTGCCAAGTGGCACGGATTACATATCTTTATGTTATTTTCCGTTGTTTCTTATTTAAGTAATTAAAACTTATAGATTTCGTAATGTGTTAGGCTTACCTAGTCGTGGGGACTGGGTGCCATCACGATAGGTTCACAATTGGTGAACTAGGGTCGTGACAAGTTGGTATCAGAGCTCTAGGTTCATAGGAGTCACGGGACACAGACCGGTTACTTAGAGTCTCGCTGATCGATACGGAGACGTCTGTATTTATCTACGAGGGGCTATGTAACCGTTTAGGAAACTCTTCATTTCTTTTGGATTCCTTGTCGTGCGACATTTTTGGCATCAAAAATCTAAACTACTGCTTTCTATTCTCTCACAGATGGTGAGGACACGAGCTAACCGCGATGATCGGGTACCCGCGCCCCCTGTTGCTGCCGTCAGAGGCCGGGGCCGAGGTAGAGGACGAGGACGCGCCCGAGGTGCGGCCACAGCACCATCGCGCGCTGCCGCTGAGGTGCCACCGGTAGACCAAGGTTGGAGCGCGAGCACCTGGTACACCGACTACAACTGCTACTACTCCAGCACTACAGGAGACCCTGGCTCAGTTCATGAGCATGTATACCACTTTAGCCCAGGCAGGACTGCTTCCTCTTGTTGCAGCTACATCTCAGGCCGGGGGAGGGGCCCAGACTCCCGTAGCCGTTACACCGGAGCAGCGTGTGCCAGTGGGACATGTTCCAGATGTTTTGGTTATGCCTCCTGCCGCCCCAGCACAACCAGGAGGTGGACCAGCTGCCTCTGAGGACGAGCAGCGTAGATTGGAGAGGTTCAAGAAATATGACCCTCCAGTGTTTAGTGGTCTGGTTTCAGATGATGCATTGGGTTTTCTAGAGGAGTGTCATCGCATTCTTCGTACTATGGGGATTGTGGAGACCAGCGGGGTTTCCTTCACTGCTTTTCAGTTTCGCGGGGCTGCTTATGATTGGTGGCGCACGTATGAGTTGGATAGTCCAGGGGAGTCTGTTTCATTGACTTGGACGCAGTTTTCAGATCTATTTTTGAGGGAGTTTGTTCCACAGAGCCTTAGGGATTCTTGGCGCTCGGAGTTTGAGCGGTTGCGACAGGGCTCCATGTCAGTATCGGAGTATGCCATCAGTTTCACCCGTCTGGCCAAGCATGCACCGGCCTTGGTAGCCACGGTTCGGGAGAGAGTACGGAGATTTATTGAGGGCCTGATTCCGCCGATCCGGTCCAGCATGGCCAGAGAGTTGGAGACAGATATATCTTATCAGCAGGCAGTTAGCATTGCCGGGAGGATCGAGAGTATGCTCCCTAGAGAGCGGGGAGAGAGAGACGCCAAGAGGTCTCGTGAGTCGGGCCATTTCTCTGGTGCCCGCACTTCATCAGCCGGTCGTTTTGGCGGGGGTTATTCCGGTCGACCAGTTCACTCGGCATTGCCCGCAGCCGGTAGTACTCCAGGTCTTCCAGCACCTCAGGAGCCTTATTATGCTCCCCCAGGTTTCCAGTGCACCTCCTGCGCGGGGTCCTTCCAGAGGTCAGGCTAGTGGGGGTGAGGCCGGTCAGTCACAGCCACCGTGTCCTCCCACAGCTTGCTTTGGGTGCGGGGATACTCGCCATCTGGTCAGGGAGTGCCCCAGGCGTAGGAGGGGAGCACCTCACCAGTCTTTACAGCATCAGCGCGGCTCTCAGGGTCAGCAGGCCATCATTCCAGCTCCAGCTGCCACTCCACCTGCCCAGCCAGCCAGGGGCGGGGATCAGGGTACCAGAGGCCATCCTCGAGAGAGGGGTCAGGCCAGATTTTATGCTATTCCTGATCGCGCTGCATCTGTTGCATCTGACTCTATTATCAGAGGTGTTATTCTGGTTAGTCACAGGGAGGCATCGGTTCTATTCGACCCTGGTTCCACTTTTTCATATGTGTCTTCTTACTTTGCTTCTCATCCGGGTGTGCCTCGGGATTCTTTGAGTGCCCCCATTTATGTTTCCACTCCGGTGGGTGATTCTTTGGCTGTGGACCGCGTATATCGGTCGTGTTTGGTCACCATTTGTGATTTTGAGACCAAAGCGGATCTATTGCTGCTTGGGATGGTCGATTTTGATATTATTCTGGGCATGGACTGGTTGTCGCCCCATTATGCTATTCTTGATTG
Organism: Nicotiana noctiflora; assembly: GCA_032618575.1. Lineage (NCBI taxonomy): Eukaryota > Viridiplantae > Streptophyta > Magnoliopsida > Solanales > Solanaceae > Nicotiana > Nicotiana noctiflora. The sequence continues at coordinate 175,854 of JASVEL010005955.1, read as the reverse complement.
TCACGCCAAGACCGTGACGTTGGCTATGCCAGGCATTCCACGTATTGAGTGGAGTGGTACTCTAGATCACACCCCTAGCCGTGTTATTTCTTTTCTCAGAGCTCAGCGTATGGTTGAGAAGGGGTGTGCTGCTTATCTTGCCTATGTGCGGGACGTCGGTATTGACCCTCCCTCTATTGATTCTGTTCCATGTGGTACGTGACTTTGCTGATGTATTTCCAGCTGATCTTCCGGCCATGCCGCCCGACAGAGACATTGACTTTGCTATTGACTTGTTGTCGGGCACTCCGCCCATTTCTATTCCACCGTACCGTATGGCTCCTCCCCGAATTAAAGGAGTTGAAGGATCGGTTACGGGAATTATTGGGCAAGGGTTTTATTCGACCCGAGTGTTTCGCCTTGGGGTGCTCTCCGTATTGTTTGTGAAGAAGAAAGACGGTTCTATGCGTATGTGTATTGACTATCGTCGGCTGAACAAGGTTACAGTGAAGAACCCGGTATCCTTTGCCCCGTATTGATGATTTATTTGACCGACTACAGGGCGCACATGTGTTTTCTAAGATTGATTTGCGCTCCGGGTATCACCAGCTGAAGATTCGGGAGCCAGATATCCCGAAGACTGCCTTCAGGACCCGGTATGGTCACTATGAGTTCCTCGTGATGTCTTTTGGGTCGACTAATGCCCCAGCAGCATTTATGCATTTGATGCACAGTGTGTTCAGGCCTTATCTGGACTCGTTCGTGATTGTCTTCATTGATGATATTCTAGTATATTCTCGGAGCCGGGAAGAGCACGAGCGGCATTTGAGGATAGTGCTTCAGATCCTGAGGGAGAAGCAACTTTATGCCAAGTTCTCTAAATGTGAATTTTGGTTGAGTTCTGTGGCATTTTTGGGCCACGTGGTGTCGAGTGATGGTATTCGAGTAGATCCGAGGAAGGTGGAGGCCGTGCAGGAGTTGGCCCAGACCCTCCTCCGCTACTGAGATTCGCAGTTTCCTTGGTTTGGCGGGCTATTACCGTCGTTTCGTAGAGGGTTCTCTTCGATTGCAGCACCTATGACTAGATTGACCCAAAAGGGTGCCCCTTTTCAGTGGACAGACGAGTGTGAGGCGAGCTTTCAGAAGCTCAAGATAGCTTTGACTTCGGCCCCTATATTGATGTTGCCTACAGGTTCGGGGTCCTATACTGTATATTGTGATGCCTCACGAGTTGGACTCGGTCCGGTATTGATGCAGGACGGTAGGGTGATTGCCTACGCATCGAGACAGTTGAAGGTGCATGAGAAGAATTACCCTGTTCATGATTTGGAGCTAGCTGCCATTGTTCACGCCTTGAAAATTTGGCGTCATTATTTATATGGGGTTCCTTGTGAGATCTACACTGATCACCGGAGCTTGCAGCACTTGCTTAAGCAGAAGGACCTGAATATGCGTCAGAGGAGATGGTTGGAACTACCGAAGGACTATGATATTACTATTCTCTATCATCCGGGCAAGGCTAATGTGGTTGCTGATGCCTTGAGTCGTCGGGCACAGAGTTTGGGGAGTTTAGCATATCTACCAGCTTCGGAGAGGCCTATGGCGATGGATGTTCAGGCTTTGGCCGGGCAGTTGGTTAGACTGGATCTTTCGGAGCCCAGCCGGGTTCTAGCTTGTGTGGTTTCTCGGTCTTCTCTATTTGACCGCATCAGGGAGCGTCAGTTCGACGACCCTCATTTGCTTGTCCTTCAGGATAGAGTTCGGCGTGGTGATGCTCGAGATGTTACCATCGGGGATGATGGAGTTATGAGGATGCGGGGGCGTATCTGTGTGCCCAATGTAGATGATCTTCGAGAGCTGATTCTAGCAGAGGCCCATAGCTCGTGGTATTCCATCCATCAGGGAGCCGCGAAGATGTATCAGGACTTGAAACGACATTACTGGTGGAGGCGGATGAAGAGGGATATAGTTGATTATGTTTCTAGATGCCTCAACTGCCAGCAGGTGAAGTACGAGCACCAGCGTCCGGGGGGATTGATGCAGCGGATTGAGATTCCAGAGTGGAAATGGGAACGCATCACCATGGACTTTGTATCTGGGCTTCCACGGACTGTTAGGAAGTTTGATTCCATTTGGGTTATTGTGGATCGGCTGACCAAGTCCGCCCATTTTATACCGGTGAGTACTACTTATTCATCGGAGCGACTGGCGGAGATCTATATCAAGGAGATAGTTCGGTTGCATGGTATTCCAGTTTCCATCATTTCAGATAGAGGCACTCAGTTCACTTCACGGTTCTGGAGAGCTGTACAGCAGGAGTTAGGTACTCGGGTGGAGCTGAGCACAGCATTTCACCCCCAGACTGATGGGCAGTCCGAGCGCACTATTCGGATTTTGGAGGATATGCTCCGTGCGTGCGTGATTGAGTTTGGAGGTTCATGGGATCACTTCTTGCCACTGGCGGAGTTTGCTTATAACAACAGCTACCAGTCTAGAATTCAGATGGCACCGTACGAGGCCCTATATGGTAGGAGGTGCAGGTCTCCCGTGGGTTGGTTTGAGCCGGGCGAGGCCAGGTTACTAGGTACTGATATGGTTCAAGAGGCTATGGACAAGGTCAAGGTGATTCAGGACAGACTTCGTGCGGCCCAGTCTAGACAGAAGAGTTATGCGGACAAGAAGGTTCGCGATGTGGCTTTTATGGTGGGTGAGCGGGTTCTGCTTCGAGTCTCGCCCATGAAGGGCGTTATGAGGTTTGGGAAGAAAGGGAAGCCGAGTCCTAGATTTATTGGCCCTTTTGAGATTTTGAGGCGTGTTGGAGAGGTTGCTTATGAGTTGGCCTTACCTCCCAGCCTAGCCGGAGTTCACCCCGTATTTCATGTCTCCATGCTCCGGAGATACCATGGTGACCCGTCGCACGTGTTGGATTTCACATCCGTTCAGCTAGACAAGGATCTGTCTTATGTTGAGGAGCCAGTAGCCATTCTAGACAGGCAAGTCAGAAAGCTAAGGTCAAAGAACATCGCTTCGGTAAAGGTTCAGTGGCGGGGCCAGCCGGTCGAGGAGGCGACTTGGGAGACCGAGCAGGATATGCGCAGCCAGTACCCGCATCTTTTCACTATTCCAGGTATGTTTTCTATGCTCGTTCGAGGACGAACGAATCTTTAAGTGTGGGAAGATGTAACGACCCGACCGGTCGTTTTAGAAAATTACGCCCCTATCCCTAATTTAACTAACTGTTCCCCTAAGTTCATTTCTGCTATTGTGGGTTGCCGGTAGAGTCGGTTCCGAAAAATTTAGCATTTTGGGACACTTAGTCCCCAAATAAGAGCTTTGAAACTAGAAAATGGTCCATAGCCGGAACAGTGTTAAGACGATCTCGGAACGGAAATCCGATGGTTCCATTAGCTCCGTTAGGTGATTTCGGGGTTGGGAGCGTGTTCGGAATGTATTTTGGAGGTCCGTAGCTCAATTAGGCTTGAAATGCCGAAGGTTGAGATTTTGGCGAATCCGAACGATAGGTGAGATTTTGATCCGGGGGTCGGAATGGAATTCCGACAATTCCTGTAGCTTCGTTATGTGATTGTGGATATGTTCGCAAATTTTCAGGTCATTCGGACGTCGTTTGGTCGGGTTTTTGATTGAATGTGTAATTTGGAATGTTTTAAGGAATTTAGGCTTGAATTCGATGCGAATTATGAGTTTTTGATGTTGTTAGACGTGTTTTGAGGATTGGAGCAAGTTCGAATAAGGTATTAAGGTGTGTTGGTATGTTTGGATGAGGTCCCGGGGGCCTCGGGGTATTTTCGGATGGTTGAACGGGAGAAAAATCATGGAAATTTCAGGTTGGGAGTTCTGGTTCTGTCATTTTCGCTCCTGCGGAATTTTGGTCGCAGGAGCGAGTCCGCAGAAGCGGATGTTGGAGCGCTGAAGCGCTTGTGGCCGCAGAAGCGGAGAATTTTCCGCTGAAGCGGAATCGCGGAAGCGGAGAGGAGCCGCAGAAGCGGCCATCGCTGAAGCGGAAGGGAGCCGCTTGGGCGAGTCCGCAGAGGCGGACGCCTAGCCGCAGAAGCGGAACTTTCCGCAGGGGCGATCGAGCCTTCGCAGAAGCGGACGCGCAGAAGCGGTCCGCATATCGCAGAAGCGGAAATGGCCGGCTAGGCCTGGAACCGCAGAAGCGACCCTTTGGTCGCGGATACGGGAGCGTAGAAGCGGAAAATGTTCCGCAGAAGCGAAAATCGCTGTAAGTAAGTGTATCAGAAGTTAGAAAAATTTCAGAAACATTTTAACATTTGGGGGTCTCGGCTTAAGGGCGATTTTAGGGCGATTTTGGGCGATTTTGAGGAGGAAATCAAGGGAAAACATCAGGTAATCAACTATGAACTCATATTATGATTAGTATTGATAATATCATGCAATTATATCATGAAAATGGAGGAATTTGGGGTAATTATGGAGGGTTTAGCCCTAGTCTTGGACTTTAGAAAATCAAGGTTTTGAATGGGCAAATGGAGTCCGATTTTGGTAAAATTGATATGCTTAGACTCGTATTGAAATGAGGGTTCCGAATATGTGACTTTCGTGATTTTTCGATAAGCGTACCGAAAGTCGGGTTTTGGCAACTTGTGGGTTTTGGTGAATTTTGAGTTAATTTGATTGGGTAATGCCCAATTGGCCTATTTTGACGTGATTCTATTGATTTTATCAGATTCTACACTTGTGGAGGCCGACATTCGTGGCAAGAGGGTTATTGCTTAGCGGTTTTGTACCGGAATTGAGGTAAGTGGCTTGTCTAACCTCGTGTGGGGGAATTTTTACCCCTAGGATATTATGTGATAGTTGAAATGCCTTGTACGCGAGGTGACGGGCGTGTACATGCGCTGGTTGATGAACACGTATTTTATTCAGAAATGTTCGATGAGCGATATCCCTGTCTTTGGTTGTTAATTTGATATTTTACCCGGTAGTGGTTAGAAGAGCATGATTAGGTAGCACTTAACTGTTTGGTTGCCTAACTGCCTTGTTTGAATTCCTTGTTAATTATTGGCACTATTTTTCGGTGAAGTTATAGTTGAGCATAATTATTTCTCTCTGTGGATTTCCTTAATTGATTGTGTTTGTGGACTGCGGGTTCGATTCCCGGAGACCCAGGGCTGTGGGTTCGATTCCCAGAGACCCGACGTGATATTGGTAGGGACTACGGGTTCGATTCCCGAGATCCTGAGTTATTTATTGGTAGGGACTGCGGGTTCGATTCCCGAGATCCTGAGTTATTTATTGGTAGGGACTGCGGGTTCGATTCCCGAGATCCCGAGTTATTTATTGGTAGGGACTGCGGGTTCGATTCCCGAGATCCTGAGTTATTTATTGGTAGGGACTGCGGGTTCGATTCCCGAGATCCTGAGTTATTTATTGGTAGGGACTGCGGGTTCGATTCCCGAGATCCCGAGTTATTTATTGGTAGGGACTGCGGGTTCGATTCCCGGAGATCCCGAGTTATTGTGATATTATTGAGACATGGGCTGCGGGTTCGATTCCCGGAGACCCAGGGGTACTGAGAATGGGACTGGGGGTTCAATTCCCACAGATCCTGGATTTGTTTATTGAGTTGGTTATTTGTTATTAGCTTGGTTGTAGACAGTTTCAGTAAATGTTGTTATTTTGGAAATTTTGTTGTTATCTGTCAAACTGTTTATTTTGTTGTTATCATATTATTATTGTTTCTCGGTAGGGCCCCGACCTTCCTCGTCACTACTCCATCGAGGTTAGGCTTGGCACTTACTGAGTACCGCCGTGGTGTACTCATGCTACTCTTCTGCACACTTTTGTTGTGCGGATCCAGGTACATCAGAGCAGGCTCGTACTAGGTGATTCTGCAGCTTTCTGGGAGACTTCGAGGTATGATCTGCTACGTCCGCGGATCCGGAGGCTTTCCTTCTATTCTAGTATTACTAGTTGACATTTTTCTTCATTTCATTGTTAGATACTCTTTACACATAGAGCCACAGTTGTATTTCCCTTTTAGTCTGTGTTACCGTGGGGTTCCGGATCTTGGTAGTGTTTATTTATTGTGTGACGGATGTATGTGCCAAGTGGCACGGATTACATATCTTTATGTTATTTTCCGCTGTTTCTTATTTAAGTAATTAAAACTTATAGATTTCGTAATGTGTTAGGCTTACCTAGTCGTGGGGACTGGGTGCCATCACGACAGGTTCACAATTGGTGAACTAGGGTCGTGACACAAGATTGGGATACGAAGGCTCAAAGATGTGAATTGATGCTCTCATCATGGGGAGTTAATGCGCATTGCACTTTTTTTCCTTACAAGATTTAATCCCACTGGGTTTCCCTTGCAAGGTTTTTAATGAGACAACCAAAAGGCGTATTGTTAGATGTGTGTACTCTTTTTCCTTCTCTATAATTTTTTCCTACTGGATTTTATATTAGTTAAGATTTTAACGAGCCCCATTTTTTGTTGATCAATAGATATTCAAGGGAAAATGTTATAAATAGAATTATATTTATAGTGAATATCTATATTTACCTTTTAAATGGGATATAAAAGTAAGTAAAGTTCTTAACCTTTTAGGTTTGGAGTACTTCCTTCGCCTTTTAAATGGGATAATAAATTTCGTTGATCTTATACGAATGGCTAGAAACAAGCTACGTCTTTAAAGTATAAAAATGACCCTACTTTTTATGAATTATAACAATTTTTGAACAATTGAAAAATTTAAGCAATAATATTATACAGAATTAAAATTTCATACCTCTCCTTTTCTCCTTTAATATTTTATTTTGACTTTCAAAACATCATTTTTATTCATGGAATATTTTATTTTAGAGCTTCATATTGTCTTGATCTATTTTATAACTTGTGTTATTTAATGAAATTTTAAGTCAACTATTCAATTTTGTGTAAAATATTTATTCTATTTTCATGTCATTCTTATATATTAAGGTCTAATAATATCATTTTTAAAACGTAAGCATAACCTTCAATAATTGGGGATTATTACGTTTTTAATTTCCTCAAAAAGTTAAAAAAATTTAGCTAATGTATCCAATAATATTTGTGTATATAACTGTATAAATTTCATTAGTTGCCCCAAAATTTTGAGATGAGGAAATAAATAATTCCTCATCATCTCTTGCATGAAATAAAAAAAGACCCTTTTGAATTAAATTTTAAGGTGGTTTTCAAAAATTTCAAATATCATACTTCTATAAGCAATACTATTAACATTTGAAAAGATTATTTTTTATTCTTAAAGTAATTATTCAATGAAGTATAATAGAATATAATTAAGCTTTTGGATGTGTAAGAATTACAAATAGAATAAATGCATTATAGAAAATTTAATAGTTGAAGTGAAATTTCATATTAGCAATAATACAAATAACAAAAAGTTAAGACATTTAAATTTTGCTATTGAGTTATAATTTGCTATTGTACGCAAACACATTATTTTCGCACTTAGAAGTTTCTATGTAAAGGAAAAAGAAAGCAACTAAGACATTGTGCAGTTCACCAACTGTGATAACAAAACAATGGGGAGAAATTTAAAAATAGCCAGATTTACCACTGCTCGTTAAAAAATAGCAAGTTTCAAAAGTTATCGAAATTTTGCCACTTTTTATGTAAAGAGAAATCTGAGCGAAAACACTCTTCAAAATCCAGAAAATATGCCCGTAAATTTTACAGGAGTTCCAGCATACTTCCAGGATAACTATGCTGGAACTCCCGCAAATTTTACGGAAGTTCAAGCATAATTATGCTGGAACTCCCGCATATTTTACGAGAGTTCAAGAAAGTATAAATATCCAGTATAATATACTGGAGTTTGGAGCACTGGTGCTCCAGTCTCCCTCAAATTTTATAGGAGTTACCAAAATATATCGGTCCAGCATAATATGCTGGAATTCATACACAAATGCACCAGAACTCCCGTAAATTATACGGGACCGATCCCTGTTACAGCAAATAATGGCTATTTTTTATTGATTTCGTAAATAATGACTATTTTTCGATAGCCAACTGTAAAAATAGCTATGCCACACGATTTTGACAAAAACAATGAGCAAAAGAAAAAGAAAGAAGAAATATTACTAAAATTAAACATACTGCTTGGTTGTTGGGGAGAAAGTCTACCTTCGTAATGGAAAACAAATAAAGTGGTTACATTTGATCCTAAAATATACTCGTGTAAGATGTTTTCACGCAAATTAAAAAATTTACCTTTTAGCATTAATTAACAATGAAATTAACTATATTAATTTTTACTATCTCACATAAACACTCCTAACACATATTCCAACACTATTTCCTCCATGGACAATGTATGAAAAAAATAATTAATTCTTTCTTGAAATCTTGAAAAATTACATATTTTGGATCACAAAAAAAAGTTACAAAATCACTGATTTTGGATCGGAGTGAGTAATAAACTAGAATAACTCACACGAGGACACCACATCCATTTAAAAAATTATTACTTTGCTTTTTAATTTATGTGATGATGTTTGAAATGTAGATTAAATTTAAAATATGAAGAATAAAATTTGAAACTGTTTCTAACAAGTATAAAAGTTTTTGTATAAATCATCATATTAAGAGTAAAAGAAGAAGTTTAAAGTTAAATTTTTACTAAATATTGAGAAGTCCTTTCGTTGGGAGTAATAATTTTAAATCTTTTAAGAGACAACTTATAGAAATCACATAGTGCTAATCATGATCAGCCATTAATTTATTTACTTTCGTTATGTAGATTTAGATACAATTTGCATCTTCTTAATTATTATTTTTTTCAAGTTGGTTATACGTATTCTCCATCATCTGTATAAGGGCTCTAATTTTTTTGGGTACTGGGGTTCTGGTTTCAGCTAAAACAATGTAGTGTAGACTTTTTTTTTTAAATAATCCAAGACTATGGTAGTGTTTGTGCATTAAAGAGTCAATTTGCTTATATTAATTACGTTATTTGAAAAGGGCTATGTATTTTCTATTTGGAAAAAGAATAATTTCGGAATATCCGAAGGTTTTCTCTTGATCATCCCATCTACAAGACTGCTTCGTGGGAGGAACATGAACAAATAATAATACTATATTTAGTCAAAGAACACCCAAAGTTATATTAGTTATTTATTCATCAAATTAATTAGTTTTTGATCATGACTTTGCCACCGTTTCATTGTAAAAAAAATTATTCTTGAATTCTTGATAATATTGAAATGCTGTGACAAATGCAGATGGATATCTTGTATGTTAATTTAGCCGTGCATTTTTCTCAAGGATTAAAAGAATATATAAACTCATTAGAAGCTTGAGAATCAATTAAAAAAATATCAAGATTTTTGTATGACAAAATATCAAGATATCACGTCTCTAATATACTGATAAAACATGAATCGATGCCGGATATTTAGGATGTAATCAGTGATATCTCAGTTTTACTAAATCAAGATTTCATTGATTTTTATATCATTTCATTCTTCTATTTTAGAATATCAAAGCAACAAAGGGATTCCAATAAGATCGACAATCTGTTTTCATAAACTTTGATCATGTAATATGTTTCATAAGAGTTTACACATAAAATTAGCCATATGAATTGCTCCAGATCAAATGTACTCTTCTAGAACTTCATTTTTAATACTTGGTCTCTCATTTAATTTCTATCTTTGTTCAGAGGCTAACTCCCAATTTTTTTCTAATGAATTAAACAATTGCAATAAAATATATTAAAGTTTCCCTACTAGTGACGGAAAGTTAATTGCCACTTCTCTTTATGCATGTAAAAGAAATAGTAAACTCACCTTCTTTAGTAATAACCGATACCCTTTTTTTTTTTTTTTTTTGGTAATTAAGACATACATTAAAATAACATACTAAGAGTCATTACATAGTGCATTACAATTGGGAATTATTCTAGGACACATAGTTCGTAGCTTGTCCCTTTCCAAAATAGAGATAACAAAAGTAGGAGGACTAAGATAAGTAGATAAACAGCTTCCAGCAAGGACAATATCGACATTCAAAGAAATGGCAGATACGTTCGTCACCGCCCATGCAAGGGCAAAGAAAGCAGACGCCAGGGTCAACGATATCTTCGTTGTCAGGCAAACCGCAGGAGAGGGACTAAGGGACTTCCTGGCCAGGTTCAACAACAAGTTTCATCCACCTAACAAGACAGCTCAACAAATTGATGAGATTGTGAGCTTCAAGCAGAAACCAATGGAGACATTACATGAAACTTGGGGCAGGTTCAAAGGTATGCTGGTTATGTGTCCTCACCATGGGATTCCTGAGTAGATGTTGGGTCAAAGGTTCTACATGGGGCTTTCGGACAGTATGAAGAATATTGTAGATGCTTCAGTAGGTAGGGCTTTTTTGAGCAAGACTTGGAGGGAAGGTCAGAATTTGCTAGACAAGTTGGTTCAGAACTCTGGGTGGACGACCAGGAATGCTCCCATCACTCCAGTGGTACACTTTGTACCTCTAAATCCTTCCAACACTCTAGAGGAGAATGTGGCTATTATATTGACACAAATGAGCATCCTGACAAAGAAGGTGGAAGAATCAGGGGTCAAGCAGTAGGTTCATATTGTAGACACTACTAATGGTGGTTTATGCACATCTTGCATTAGCCAACCCATAGGTAATCCATGGGCTACAGACCAAGAACCTCAGCACCAGCATGAAGACATGAACTATGTGGCTAATTATGGAGGGCAGCGACAGGGTAACCAGAGTTGGGGTCAGTAGGCTCCACAGCAGTACAGGCCTCCTCAACTACAATATAATGCAGCAGGTATCAGGTTACCAAACAACATGGTTCCATATCCTAGACCTCAGAATTTCAACAATCAGCGGCAGGGGTATCATCCACCTCCACCACAACATGAGGGTGGACATGGCGATGGGTTCGCAGAGTTAAAAGCTATGATGCAGCAGGTAATTGGGTCACAAGCCAAAACCATTGAGAGGATAGATGCACATGACGCAGCTATTAAGAATATGGAAGTACATATGGGCCAGATTGCTATGTCACTTAACAACCGTCCTCAAGGGACATTTCCTGCAGATAGACAAACAAACCCAAAGAATCAAATCCCAAAGCAGTTGATGGCAGTTAATCTGAGAAGTGGTAGAGATCTTGAGGCTGAGAAGGAAAGAGAGAGAAGCAACTTACATGCTGAGACACTCACTCTAGTGCCCATTGAACTGGATGAGTCCACCGGGTTGACAGAAGTTACAGTCCAGCCAGTAGCTAAAAATAAAGATGTGCAGCAGGAAACGGAAAAAGTAGCTGAACCGGTAGAGCAACCGGTTGAGGAGAAAGTGATAGAGAAAGAAAAGTCCCAAGTGATTGGGAAGAAGAGGCCTCCAGCACCATTCCCCCAAAGGTTGGCCAAGCACCAGAAAGAAGAGCAATACAAAGGGTTCTTTAACATGCGCAAGAAAATCCAGGTAAACATTCCTTTAATTGAAGCTTTGAAAGAAATGCCTGGGTATGCTAAGATGATGAAAGATTTGATATCGCGGAAATTTGATTTCCAAGACTTGGCCACCGTGACTCTTACTCAAAGTTGTAATGTAGTGGTTTCTAGACCCATTGCTGAGAAGTTATCTGACCCAGGTAGCTTTACCATTCCATGCACTATAGGAAACTCTGCCTTTGCAAAGGCATTGTGTGATTTGGGGGCAAGCATAAATCTTATGCCCTTGGTGATTTATAAGAGGCTGGGCATCGGGAGAGCCAGGCCTACTTCCATGTTATTGCAGCTTGTTGACAGGACGGTTAAGCGTCCATTTGGTATATTGGATGATGTGCTCATCCAGGTGGGGAAGTTTGTGTTTCCCGCCGATTTTGTTATTCTTGATTGCAAGGTGGACGAGGAAATTCCTATAATCTTAGGAAGACCATTCCTAGCCACAAGGAGAGCATTGATTGATTGTGAGACTGGAGAACTCAAGATGAGGTTGAATGATGAGGAGATCATATTCAATGTGCAAAAATCAATGAGGCGCCCTAGTGAGTTCGCGAATTACTCTCTTATTGATGTGGTGGATGTGATAGTAGAGACTGATGATATAGAATTAACTACTCAAGATCCACTTCAGGCATGCCTGATGAACTTAGAAAAGGCAAATGGTGAAAGCCTGGCAGAGTGGGTGCTATCTCTGGAAGGTAAGGGGCTTTGGGATAGAGAGTTGGAATTTGAACCTCTACATTTAGAGAAAAGAGAGACCCCTCCCGCAAAACCATCCATAGAAGAGCCACCAAAGCTGGAGCTTAAGCCACTTCCAGCACATCTCAGGTATGAATTTCTAGACCCTAAATCCACTTTACCTGTAATTATCTCATATGGTTTGCTAGATGTGCAGGCTCAAAAACTATTATAGGTACTCAAGAAATGTAGAACTACCATTGGTTGGACCATGGCAGACATAAAGGGGATCAGCCCCGCATACTGCATGCACAAGATTCTCCTAGAAGAGGGACGCAAACCCTCTAGGAAATGCAAAAGAAGGTTGAACCCGAATATGAAGGATATAGTGAAAAAGAAAGTGATAAAGTTGCTAGACACGGGGTAGGTTCCAGGTAAGTTTTCTCACCCTTCTGTGTTGTACATTGATTATTATACCATGAGGACATGGCATGATTTTAAGTGTGGGGTGGGAAACTTATCTTGTATATATTGTATATAGAAGATGTAGCTGTAAATTATATTAGCTGGATTGGCCCAGTGATGGACACTTGGCGACGGATTTCTTAAGGGTCTAAGTCGGAATAAAAACACAAAAAAATTAAAATTGAAAAATCCAAAAAAAATGAGTAGAGGGCTCTTCCTGATGACAGACTATTTAGACAAGTACTCTTGAGGGAAGTAGTCCATGTAGGAATTTTTCTTTCTTTTATTTTCTTTTTCTAGGTAGTGTACCATCTCCCCCTTGGTTTTTCTTTTGACCACAGTTCTTTTCCAAGGTTTTTATTGAACCGGGTTAGGTAGATTTTTCTTTTTTAGGACTAGAGGGCAAAGGTTAACATGTAACCCCAAGTATGCACATTAACAAAACTTAATTAAACTTGAGAATGTATTATCTAAGCTTGACTGTAGATTTTAGGATATGCCTTAAATTGCACAATACAGCTTGCTTGAACATTGATAGGACTTTGTAGATGAACCGGATTCTAAATGAGTTGCATGCTATGTGTGTGTGAGATTTTACTTACATTATATGTTTTACATGATACCTAGAACTTGCCCTGTGTGTTTGCAAAGCGAAATATAAGTTGTTTGGTTGTAGAGATGATAGAGGCAGTCCTTTGTGTAACCCCATAAATCAATAAGACATGAATTCACCTGTACATAATATCCTAGTTAACCCCTTTGATCTTAAAGCCTATTCTTTGATAACCCTATAATGTTCATGAAAAATTGAAATCTTATATTGTCCTACTTTACCCCTAGAAGCAATTGTGTTGTAATGAATATGCAAAAGTCTAAGTGTGGGGTGAAGGAAAGTAAAAAAGGGAAAATCAAGAATGAATGGTAGAAAATGGTGAACTGGCAAAATAATGTAATTGCGTTGCAAAGCAATGATAAAAAAATAGATATATCAATGTATATATGTAAAATAGAAAGGCCAGTTACACTAACAAAAGAAAATTGGGGATTTAAAGCAAATAAAAGTGAAGGAATGTTTAGGGGAGACATAAGGAAGAAAACTAAAAGGGAAGTTGTGAAAAAGAAAGAAAAGTGCTTAGGGAGGTTAGCCACTATACCAAAAAGTATCCTACCCGTCCCATAGCCAACATTACAACCCTTAAAGACCTCTTGATCTATGATTGAATAACTCGATTAGTGGAGTATTACACTAGGGGCAAGCCTATGGTGTATCTGTATGCATATGAATGTTCTTTGTTAAGAGTGAGTGAATCTTTCCTATACCTTTAAGTTCCATGTTCTAAATTGTTTATGTGTGGGAACTTCTCTCAATAAATTGTATGAGGGCATGTAACTCAAGAAGAAAAAAAGAAGGTAAATTTGCAAGCCTATGATAATAACTAGAGTAAGCAATAATGTGCTGGTATTTGAGTTTACGGTTAGGTAAGGATTGTGCATGTCTTAAGTTAATCATGAAAGATAGCTTTTATGACATATTTTGGGGGAGGCATTAATAAAATTGGCCTAAAGTGTGATTAAGGTTGCTCGAGGACGAGTAAAGGTTTAAGTGTGGGGTATTGATAATAGGTGAATTTGACTATATTTATGCCCTAAATAATCATGCTTTATTGTTGTTTTGATATTTTTTATGGTGAAAAAATACTTTTATTAGTGTTTTAGTGTGTTATAGGTACACATGAGCTAACGAAGACTAAAAGAGCAAGTTTTGGAGTCAAAAGATGGTGAAAAAGGCCAAAGTTGGTACAAGTCAAGAAATTATACTGAAAATAGACGGGAAGGTGTGATTCCGAGCTATATAGATGTTATGGCATGAATTTAAGTGATTTGGAGGTTTTAAGTCTGAGTAAAAGCTCAAGGAATTAAGCCGGGATCGTGTTCGGGGGTCAAATTTGATAGTTTAGTACAAACGAAGACTCGATAAGGTATATTGCGCACAATCTAGTAAATTGAACATAACTATTTACTCAGAAATCCGTTTTGGCTCCATAATATATGGTTAGAAGGCTATCTCAAAGGGATACAACTTGCATGTTTTGAGGTTTTCCGAATTCCAAACTAAACAGGGCGAAAAATCGCAGTCCATCCGCGACCGCGAACAAACCGCGAAAAAAGAGGCCTGCGGAAAATTTTGAAGTTCAGAGGAGTTGATTTTTCGGGGTCCATTCCCGACCGCGAAAGGACCGCGAACGACGCCAAAAATTTGAAGGCTAAACTTGTCAAAACTCAAATTTTGTAACCTAAAACCTTTATATAAGCATAGATTTCGCCCAAGAGAGGCAAGCATTGTATTATTACCTACTTTTGCAAGATTATTAGTAAGAGAGAACTCTCTCAACTTATTTCTTTCTTTTATATTGATTCTTTGATTATGAATTTAATTATTATTCTTGTTACTTTGATCATGAGTAGCTAATTTCTTATCTAAGGTTTTGATGGAACCTATTGAGTGATGAACTTCTAGTTTATGTGATTGCAAATTGTTAGCTAGATTTCGATTTGTTTAACTTCGTTCTTGTTGTAGTTAATTGGTAGGATCCCCAATTAGCTGTGCCTATTTAGTGTACATAAATTGGAAAAGAGTGCATATTTAGGTATATTGTTGAACAACACCACACCTAGGTTATTGGAGGAATCTATAATTTTAGGCGTAAAGGTGGGATTAGGAATAACGAAGCCTTGGGTGCAATCTAAAGTGAACTATTCAAATTAAAGTTAGCTAGAGTAGCTCGGGAGAGTGCACTAGTAAATTATTGTAGTTGCTCGGGAGAGAAATACGGTAAAAATAGCGTTCATGATTGATAGAATAATATTAACAATTTGTATGAGCATAAATAGAATGGATTCCATCAATATGGGAAACCAATACCTTAGTCTTTCTCTATATTCTTTACCCAACATTCAATTCTTTCATTCAAGTCTTTTAATCTTGAAAAAGTTAGTTGTTAGGAAACCTTCACAAAAATATATTCAAAGTTTGGGAAGCTACTGCAGAAGTGTTCTTGGGTTGTGAAAGTTGCAATTGGTAGGTTAATTCACTGTGGGATCGACTCTGGACTTAATTGACCAGATTATATTAACTACGACCATTGCTTGGACGTGAACCAGACATCGCCATTAAATGTCGACTCCGCTCGATGATGACGGTCAGCACTTCAACGAAAGTTGAAGTTACATCCTATTAGCTAAGGCCATCGCCATTAAATGTTGACCTCGCTCGACGACGACAAATAACACTTCAACGATAGTTGACGTTACATCCTATTGGCTAAGGCCATCACCATTAAACGTCGACCTCGCTCGACGAAGACGAATAACACTTTAAGGACAGTTAAAGTTACATCCTATTGGCTAAGGTAATCGCCATTAAACGCCGACCCCACTCGACGATGACATATAACACTCTAACAACAGTTGAAGTTACATCCCATTGGCTAAGGCCATTGCTATTAAACGTCGACCCCACTCGAGGACGACGGATAACACTTTAACGGCAGTTGAAGTTACATCCCATTGGCTAAGGCCATCGCGATTATACGTTGATCCCGCTCAATGACTGTCACGACCCCGAATCCGGTCGTGATGGCGCCCAGCACATTGCTAAGCCAGCCCGACCAATCAATATTAACAACGGAGCTAAAAGCTCTCTTTAACCCATTTAAGCATATTAATTCACTAAGCAACAATGATACATATAATGAAAACGGGGAACCAAGTCCCATAATACATCAACTCCCATAGACCGAAGGGTCAAGAGTCATGAGCCTCTACTGAACATGAGTGTATAAAGGTTTACAAGATACCAAATGGTTTACAAGAGCAAATACATAATCAAAAGATAGTAGAAAGGAATATCGGGTCCTGCGGATTATGCAGCTACCTCAAATATCCTACAGAAGTCGCCTCGAACAGCTACCGGATTAGGACTGCTGAGAGGTACCTGGATCTTCACACAAGGTGCGGGGAGTAAAATGAGTACTGTCAGACTCAGTGGTAATAAACAAGGGTAAGACAGCGCAGATAAGAAATCCGCAATAAAGCACTATGTAAAGCCGTAATCAAATACCCTGTCACAGAATCAATATCAACTGTACCTGTACCAACAAGTACCAGCAAAACAGTATAACAGCTAGCAGATGTAGCTAAATGCAATACAATGCATGATATGACCGCTACGGCGCGTAGCTCGATCCAATTTGGGTACCCGTGCTCACTGTGGGGGTTCAGACTCCGGAGGGGCTCCTACAGCCCAAGCACAATATCACTGCGGCGTGCAGTCCGATCCAACATATATACTGCCGCGGCGCGCAGCCCGATCCACTACTAGTCAGCTAATATGCAATCACAGCCTCGCAGGCTCAAAAGTAGGTTTGAAAACATCTTTTATCATTTTTCAGTTGAAAACAGAAATATCAAGTTCCAGAGATTTGGAAATAACATGATAACAGAAATAGATGCGGACTAGTAGTAAACTAGCATGTCAATATGATAGACAATGATAACGATCCTCGCGGGATCCAATAACTGGCTCATGGCCCACAAGTATACTAAACCGCCCAAGAAGGGGGTTCCTCGACTCAAGAGTGGCCATTATCACAATATATAATATGCAACCATCCGAGAAGGAGGTTCGACGGCTCAAGAATAGCCTAATATCATAATACAATATCAACAAGTCGGACTAAGTCATAGTTCCCAATCACAATCGACCCCGCACTCACAAGAGAGTACGTGTCTCGCCGCTATACAACATCACAAAGTGGTATACCGGGGTTTCAAACCCGCTGGTCATCACCCACATCTATTACTCACCTCAAAACGGCGCGACGACTACTCCGCAATGCCCTTGCCACGAGAATCAAGCTCCGCACGCGTAGAATCTGATCAAATACAGTAGAAACACAACAAATTAGGCCAATGGGACGACACCCAATCAATACAACTCAATTTACATCAAAATTCTCAAAGTTGTCAAAACCCGACTTTCGGTACGCTTGTCGAAAAATTACAAAAGTCACATATTCGGAATCCTCATCTCGATACGAGTCTAGGCATATAAAATTTACCAAAATCGGACTCCATTTGCCCACTCAAATCAGTGTTTTTCTTCAATTTAGGCCTAGGGCTCAAACCCACCTTTAATCTTCCATTTACAGAAATTTAACCAATGATTTCATGTTAAAATGATGTAATTAAGCCACAAAACTTACCTCCAACGAAGCCCCGATGATTTCCCAGCAATCTCCCGTCAATTTCTTCTCTTGGAACTCAAAAATGGGGGTTTTGGGTATTAAACCCGCGACTAGTTCTGTTCTGAACTTAAACTCACTGCCAGCCATTTTTACCTTACGCGTTCGCGATGTACCCTACGCGAACGCGATGCCTTGCTTATTTCCTTCATCGCGAACGCGACATGAAGTCACGCGTCCGCGAAGACCATTCTCCCCAGCCACGAATTTTTCCTCTACGCGTTCGCGTCCTATTCCACGCGAACGCGTGGCTTCTCTTTTTCCTCTTACGCGAACGCGAGCTTACCCCACGCAAACGCGATGATCAAAACCTTCCTCTTACGCGATCGCGTCCCCCAACAACGCGAACGCGATGACCATTTTCCCTCAGCCTACGCGAACGCGGGCCTAGCCCTCGCAAACGCGAAGGCTTAACTGATGCCCAGTGATCTGCAGATTTCAGCAGACTTTTTCTTGTTTCAAAGTGCCGGATAATGGTCCGGATTCACCCCGAGGCCCCCGGGACCCCAACGAAAACCACAAACATACCCCAAAACACGATACGAACTTGTTCCAATCATAAAAACACCATCCTAAACATCAAAATCACCAATTACCCACGGATTCAAGCCTAAATTTCTTAAAACTTTCCGAATTGCACATTCCATCAAAAACCCGACCAAACAACGTCCGAATGACCTGAAATTTTGCAGGCACATCCAAAATCACCTAACGGAGCTACTGAAACTGTCGAAATTCCATTCCGACCCCCGGATCAAAATCTCACCTACCGTTCGGATTTCGCCAAAATTCAACCTTAGCCAATTCAAGCCTATTTCTACACCGGCCTCCAAATTCAATTCCGATTGCTCCTCTAAGTTACAAATCACCTCCTGGAACTAACCGAATCATCAGAACCTGATTTCGAGCCCTCTAACCAAATAGTCAACTCCGGGTTGATTTTCCTTATTCAAGTTTCATTCACAAAGGCTATATGCCTCATTTTCAATCCAATTCACTCCTAACTCACCCGATAGACTTTAACACCGATATAAAAGCATAAAACATACAATTTCAACATAACGGGGTGGTAATTCCCGTGACGACGGGCCGGGTCGTCACATTCTCCCCCTCTTAAGCAAACGCTCGTCCTCGAGCGGGTCAAGAATCATACTTGAAGTCTCAAACAAGTGAGGATAACTGCTTTGCATCTCCCGCTTGATCTCCCAAGTGGCCTCCTCCACGGGTCGACCTCTCCACTGAACCTTAACCGATGCAATCTCCTTAGACCTCAATTTTCTCACCTGACGTCCCAAAATGGCAATAGGCTCCACATCATAGGATAGATCACCATCAAGCTGAATGGTACTGAAATCTAATACATGAGACGGATCTCCAATGTACTTCCGGAGCATAGACACATGAAATACCGGATGAACGCTAGATAAGCTGGGCGGCAAGACTAACTCATATGCCACCTCTCCAACCCTCCTAAGTATCTCAAAAGGTCCAATGTACCTAGGACTCAACTTTCCTTTCTTCCCAAACCTCATGACACCCTTCATAGGTGAAACCTTCAACAATACTCGGTCACCAACCATGAAAGACAACTCTCGAACTCTACGGTCCGCATAACTCTTCTGACGAGACTGTGCTGTACGAAGCCTCTCCTGGATCAACTTTGCTCTATCCAGAGCATCCTGGACTAACTCGGTCCCTATCAATCTAACCTCACCAGGCTCAAACCATCCCACGGGGGATCTACACCGTCTCCATACAATGCCTCATACGGGGCCATCTGAATACTCGACTGATAACTGTTGTTGTAGGCAAACTCAGCAAGTGGTAGGAACTCATCCCACGAACCACCAAAATCAATCACACAAGCTCGCAGTATATCCTCCAAAATCTGAATAATACGCTCAGACTGCCCATCTGTCTGGGGGTGAAATGCTGTACTCAACTCGACCCGTGTACCCATCTCTCGCTGAAATGCTCTCCAAAACTGAGAAGTGAATTGAGTACCCCTGTCGGATATGATAGACACCGGAACTCCATGCAACCGAACAATCTCTCGAATAAAGATCGGTGTCAATCGCTCCGATGAGTAGGTAGTACTAACTGGAATGAAGTGAGCTGACTTGGTCAGTCTATCCACAATCACCCATACAGAATCAAACTTCCTCGCCGTCCGAGGGAGTCGAGTAATGTCACGCCCCCAAATCCGGTCGTGATGGCGCCCAGCGCATTGCTAAGCCAGCCTAACCAATCAATATCAACAACGGAGCTAGAAGCTCTCTTTAACCCATTTACGCATTTCAAAATATGAAACAATAGTAATACGTATACCAACAACGGGGAAACCAAGTCCCAAAATATACTAACTCCCATAGACCGAAGGGTCAAGAGTCATGAGCCTCTACTGAACATGAGTGTATAAAGGTTTAGAAGATACCAAGTGCGGAAAGAAATGTCAATACAAAATCAAAAGACAGTAGGAAGGAATATCGGGTCCTGCGGACTCTGCAGCTACCTCGTATATCCCACAGATGTCGCCTCGCACAGCTACTGGATCACTGCTGAGAGGTACCTGGATCTGCACACAAGGTGCAGGGAGTAAAATGAGTACTGCCGGACTCAGTGGTAATAAACAAGGGTAAGACAGCGCAGATAAGAAATCCGCAATAAAGCACTATGTAAAGCTATAATCAGCTACCCTGTCATAGAATCAATCTTCACTGTACCTGTTCCAACAATTACCAATAAATAGCATAACAGCTAGCAGATGTAGCTAAATGCAATGCAATGCATGATATGACCGCTACGGCGTGTAGCCCGACTCCAATTTTGGGTACCCGTGCTCACCGTGGGGGTTCAGACTCCGGAGGGGCTCCTACAGCCCAAGCACATCTCATAGAGATATTCCTGCGGCGTGCAGTCCGATCCAACATATATCTCGCTGCGGCGTGCAGCCCGATCCACTACTAGTCAGCTAATATGCAGATACTGCCTCGCAGGCTCAAAAGTAGTTTTTGAAAACTCTTTTATCATTTTTCAGTTGGAAAACAATAATATCAAGTTCCAGAGATTGGAATTAGCATAATAACAGAAATAGATGCGGACTAGTAGTAAACTAGCATGTCTATATGATAAGACAATGATAACGATCCTCGCGGGATCCAATAACTGGCTCACAGCCCACAATATACTCAACCGTCCGAGAAGGAGGTTCAACGGCTCGAGAATAGCCAATAATACAATATCAATAGGTATACTCAACCGTCCAAGAAGGAGGTTCAACGGCTCGAGAATAGCCAATAATATAGTATCAACAGGTTGGACTAATCTATTGTCTCCAGTTCATGATCGACCCCGCACTCTCAAGAGTGTGTGTGTCTCGCCGCTATACAGCGTCACAAAGTGGTATACCGGGGTTTCGAACCCGCCGGTCATCACCCACATCTATTACTCACCTCAATACGGCGCGACGACTACTCCGCAATGCCCTTGCCACGAGAATCAAGCTCCGCACGCGTAGAATCTGATCAAATACAGTAAAAATACAACAATTTAGGCCAATGGGACGACACCCAATCAATACAACTCAATTTACATCAAAATTCCCAAAGTTGTCAAAACCCGAGCCCCGGGCCCACATTCCGAAAATTTACGAAATTCACATTTCTGGAACCCTTGTCTCGCCACGAGTCCATACATATAAAATTTACCAAAATCGGACTCCGTTTGCCCACTCAAATCGGTGTTTTTCTTCAATTTAGGCTTAGGGCTCAAACCCACATTTAATCTCCCATTTACAGAGAATTAACCAAGGATTTCATGTTAAAATGATGTAATTAAGCCACAAAACTTACCTCCAACGAAACCCCGATGATTTCCCAGCAATCTCCCGTCAATTTCTCCTCTTGGAACTCAAAAATGGAGTTTTGGGTTAATGAACCCGTATGTGAAATGTTTCTGGTTTTAATTCACTGCCTGGGCCGTTTACACTATGCGATCGCATCCCATCCTTGCGATCGCGTAGAACAAATGATAGCTCGAAATAATTAAGGCTATGCGATCGCACTACCTCTCCGCGATCGCATAGAACATCTCACCCAGGCTCCAAATTACTACTATGCGATCGCAGACCGACCACGCGATCGCATAGAACAATAAGCTTCTTAGGCACCCCGGATCATTTTACCCTATGCGATCGCACCAGTGACCCTGCGATCGCATAGTGCCAGTTTCCATACCTATGCGATCGCATCTCCTATTACGCGATCGCATAGAACAACTCGGGGCTCACTTCCATCCTTCTATGCGATCGCAATAACCCTATGCGATCGCATAGAGCATCCGTCTGCAACAAAACCAGCAGCCAACAGCAGTTCCAAAAATAGAAGAAATGGTCCGTTTGGACCCCCGAAATCAACCCGAGGCCCCCGGGACCCCAACGAAAACCACCAACATACCCCATAACACGTTTCAAACTTGTTCTAATCATAAAAACACCATCCTAAACATCAAAATCACCAATTACACACGAATTCAAGCCTAAATTCCTTAAAACTTTCCGAATTACGCATTCAATCAAAAACCCGACCAAACGACGTCCGAATGACCTGAAATTTTGCAGGCACATCCAAAATCACCTAACGGAGCTACTGCAACTGTCGGAATTCCATTCCGACCCCCGGATCAAAATTTCACCTACCGTTCGGATTTCGCCAAAATTCAACCTTAGCCAATTCAAGCCTATTTCTACACCGGGCCTCCAAATTAAATTCCGATCGCTCCCCTAAGTCACAAATCACCTCCCGGAACTATCCGAATCATCAGAATTTGATTTCGAGCCCTCAAACCAAATAGTCAACTCCGGGTTGACTTTCCTTATTCAAGTTTCCTTCACAAAGGCTATATGCCTCACTTTCAATCCAATTCACTCCTAACTCACCCGATAGACTCTAACACTGATATAAAAGTATAAAACATACAATTTCAACATAACGGGGTGGTAATTCCCGTGATGACGGGCCGGGTCGTTACATTCTCCCCAACTTAAACAAATGCTCATCCTCGAGCGTACCAGAGTGGTACTAGAAGCAACTCAATAGCTGAATGACCTTACCCAGCATATATTCGGGCGATCACACGTCGCCCTATCTCTCATAAGCCTGAAACACCATATAGCTGAAATCTCACGGACCATCTTAACCATAAACCACATTGCACTTTCTGAAATCATATACCAATTGCTAATCTCGTTCATGTACTCAGGATACACTAGAATCCACTGCAATAAGCCATACTCACCACTCCGGGTGAGATCATATGATGTATCAAACAACCCAATCACTCGAGACGATAGTCTCTAATCACAACAATTGGCCACAATCACCAAATACTAGCTGAAAACCTCTTTCATTAGATAGAGTCTTATTCCAACACCTCCATATCCTGCCCACGGCAGCTGAAGCACGTGATATACCGAACCCATCTCTCAGGTTAACCATTCGTGAATCTATTTCCCTTTTTAAAACTCATACCACGATAGGTTCCGGAGCCAAACCTCGGTTTCTACCTTTCTAACAAGCTAAGATCCAATATGCTCGTATTCAATAATGACTCCAACGGTCATTTCGATTATAACACACCACACTGGCGATAAACACCTTAACACCGGCCTAAGCCACGACGAGCACAACATAGGCTCCAATAGAAACGTCTGCACACACTCGAATCATGACAGCTCAAATCATGACAATTGTCTCCAACAAATAGAGCTGCAATTCAATTCCTCTGTGCCATCATAACATAGAACTGAGATCGCGTCTCGCATTATAGAAAGAGTACCTGAATCCTCCTCGAGAGGTCATAACATCATGTGGCCTTACCACGATTCGTGATTATATCCAAACACTATTACTCATGACGCACCTCAATTTACCAAGCTCAAAACGGTCAGCCACACACATATTTAGGTCTGAACCCAAGCAATCAATCTCACTCACGGTGAAACAATTAACGTATGCTGTCAAATCCTGAAAGGACACAACCGATGTGCCATTCGCCAAGCGATACTCAAAATGGTCTTTTCCTCGGAAGCGAGGAAGTATTGTATACCAGGTAGCATATAACTAACTATATTTTCACAATATTCTGTTGCGGCGTGCCAGACCCCACTAGTTAAAGGACAATCGAGACGGGATTAATTTATTTAATTCAGAGTCGCCACTTGAGAAAATAATGGTGTCCCAAGCCACCGGTTTAATCCCGACCCGTGGAAATTTATGACTCTGTAATACAGTCTGCGAAACTAGAAACCTGGATAAGGAATTCTGTTAACCCGGGAGAAGGTGTTAGGCACTCCCGGATTCCGTGGTTTTAGCACGGTCGCTCAATTGCAATTTTTGTTTCTATCTGATTCTTTTATATATTTTTACTATGTGCTTTTAATGTTCCGCTTTTAATTTTAAGAAAAGTTGCGACGTCACGAAAACACATTTTTCGAGTCACACCGCAACCAGTACGCCTGTGACTTTAATGTATTTCAGTTTCGCCGAGAGTAAGATTTGGGTCACATAAATGCGCACCCGTATTTGGGGAATTGATTTATTCACAAATCGTGCCTAAAGAGTCTATGCTTTTATTACAATTGATTGAGGGCCCCGCAAATGTGTATTTAGTGCGGCGAGGCTCATCTCATTTTTATTAAAGGCCAATCTTAGGATGGACTATATTGTCTACTTCTAATATTAATTTGACACCTAGTCCTACATGTATTATAATGAATAATTTTACGATTCAAAACTCTTTTAATAGTTTTTAATTCCAATTTAATAACAACGGACATGGCATCCACAATGCGATTGAGCCCAACACAAAGGAGAAACCAATAAGCTGGGCTTGAGGTCCATACGTGTGCCATCCAGTTGAATGGGTAGACAATTACGAATCCTAATTAGTAATCAACAAATTCTTTGTTGAAGGTGAATGTGCCTAAGTAGTAATGACATTTTTTCGCTTTTACCTCTTTAACACAAATTTCTATAACATAACATAGCTCTTGGCTTTTGCAGCTTATCAACACCAATTAAAACCATGTATCGAATGTATTATATACGAAATCGAGATAGGATTATTAGCTTTGTGAATTCATTCCTAAGTGTAACCCTATAATCAACTTCGAAGGCGTAAGCCGAGACTAAATTAATTCTATAAGCACTAACATTGACCAACCAAAATTTATTATCTAATTACGCAATAGCACACAGCTTCTACTATTAACCGACCATTACAAAATATTTCAATGACATTCTAAGACATAAAATCCAAACAGGCTTGTATTTTCTAGTGAAATTTCAGTTTTCAAACACATGAGTCTTGATGTATTTGACAATAAATTATTCATTACCAAATATTTCAATTACATGTAACAACTAATAGCTGAAACAATCCGAAAGTCTATAGACAGTTAGAGAAAAACAGTCCAGCAACAAATCCAATAAGGAAAATGCAGATTCAGTAGAGTAAAGCATCAGTATATCAGAACAGCTTCATTTCATAGCCAAATCACTTGAATTTACAAAGGTTGTGTACCTGGAAATCAACAAGTAAGAGACTAGAGATCAGTGGGGTTGATGAAGCAAAGTAAACAGCAGGCCAACAGCAACAAGTATCACAGCATCAACCAACCAATAAACACTTAGTAAAAACCAGTAGACTCTCAGCCAAAACCAAGCAGCAGCAATCCAAAACTCAAGCAAAAATAACAGTCCCAGCAGACCCAAAGCAGCAAATCAAGTCACAATGCTCAACAAATGAAACACAATCGACTTCAACCAACCATGACAAACAACTCCACCCAACAGAACAAACGACCCCAAAAATCTAGTCCTAAGCCTGTGTCTATATGAATGTCTAAACCTCAATGTTCTCCAGATATCACCCAAAATCCCTTAAACTACCCCAATGTGTTCTATGCCCCCAAAAAATGGACTCCCAACTGTATGTCCAGGAGAAACTAATCTGCCAGTGCTCTCTCTGCCTATCTCTATGTCTGTTTTTCAAAATCTTAAAGCTCTCCAAAATCTCTCAATGTATCTGTCTCCAAGGTGTCTATCAGTCTCCTCCCTTCAGAATCCCCTTGCCTCTAATGTGTATCAATGTCTGTCTTGCTCTCTAAGAGTCTGTCTGTTACTCACAGGCTCACCAAAATATCCTCCAACTCTTCAGTGTATCCCCCCTGGATCTCCAAAAAACTCCCTATACTTATAGTTAAACTCTTCAAACCTGGATGGCCAGAAGATTAGACTAAGGCCTTGCCCCTCCCCACTCTGCCTTTTTTCCACTCAGATTAGTCTGATTATGGGTTTTTATTTAACTAAACTACTGGTCTGCCACACCTAGTGGGGATACCCTGCTGTAGCAGGTTCCACTAACCCTTTTATGGGCAAGGGTACTTTAAAAATCCAAAATAGGCTAACACTAATTAAATTGCTATCAGCTATATCCAAACGCCCTATGTAACAGTGATTCTGGGCATTCTTGCCCTGTCATTCCAAACGAGTTTATACAACTAATCGACGAGGTCGTCTAGACTGATTACAACATATTTGAATCGTTTAAGCACCTTATGATGACCCACAGATTCGATCATTACTGATTCGTCACCAGAAATATAATGAACAATAGGAGGAGAAGAAACAGAACCATTTAGAGGAAATTGACAATCCAATTAATCTAAACAAACTAAACAAAATCAAATAGACACAGAAAGGGGAAGGTCTTACCCCAGAAACTCAAAATGTAGGCGGCTCGGCTTCGAACTTGACTTGTCGAAGCCAAATGGGCTTTAATCGAGGTGTTCTCGATTGGGAACACCTAGACTAAAGTCCCTTGGACTTCGATTGAAGACTAATCCGACTTGAATTGGCTTTTTTGAAAACTAGGGTTCTTGGGGTTCGAATTTGGGGCTTGGGGCTTTGGGTTCGATTCGAGCAAAACCAACACTGGTGGGGGTATGAGGGAGGTCATGGGAGCCTATAGTGTGATTTTGGGGTTGGTTGGAATGGTTTTTGTTTTGGCTCGGATCTTCAACTGGATATTCGAGAAGTTGGAGGCTGATTCGAAACAAACAGTTGATAGATTTGGACTCAGGGTGTTTGGAAGGTCGTCCGGTGTTATTTTGGTGGTCATTGGCCTACCGGAACCGCCGTGAGGCGATTTCCGGCAGGCGACGTAACGGTGGTGGACGGCGGAGCGAGGTCCGGTCTTTGAAGACCTTTGGGAGATGAAGAGAGAGAGGGGGGGTTCTGGGGTGAGAGATGAGGGTCTTGGGTGTGTTTGGTATGTTTAAAATTAATGCTTTAATCTCGGCCGTTGGATGATGAGAATCCAACGGCCAAGATCAAACGATTGGGGCGGTTGATGAGATCCGTCGGATCAACGCTGATCGACGGCTTGGATCTCTTCACTTACAACTGGAACGACGTCGTTTGATCACATTACGGTCTGAGTGTATTTGGGTATTTGTCGATTAATCTGGGCCGTTGGATAATAAAATCCAACGGTCCAGATCAAATGTTACATTAGCTGATGCTTGGGTGAGTGTTGGGCTGGGTGTTGAATTAATATGGGCCTGGTGTATGGAATTGGGTTTTGGCCCAATCATATCTCTTAAAACTAGACTCCATGATGTATTACATATATATATATATATATATATATATATATATATATATATATATATATATATATATATATATATATATATATATATATATATATATATATATATATATATATTAACTTGTAACACAATTAAATTTTTTACTACAATTATCCTACATAATTACATATCACCTAAAATGTAAATCACATAATTTCGATATTAAACACTAAAAATGCAAAACCTAATATATATTTTTTTTTTGTATTTTACTAATTTAAATAAATAAACACGCACCGATAAATAAAAATAAAACAAAATCCACAAAATCACACACAATACAAAACTATTTAATTTTTGAATTTTTTTTTTTTTGGAGTAATTCTCATATAGGGCAAAAATCACGTGCTCACAGCTGCCCCTCTTTGCGCGGAAACATGAAGAGTTTTCGTGCAAAGATAGTGAGCAAATACGAGCGATTTTTGCCCGTTTGAGCATTCCGTGTGAAGCATTTTCTAAAAAGATCTTGACCGAGCCTTTACTTCAGGAGGCCTCCTACATATCCTGGGCTAAACAGGAATCAGGGTCAATGTAGTTCGGGAAGTTTTGGTAGCTGGGTCTACCATGACTGCTGTGATCTCGCTGTTACTGTTGTTGCCGCTGTTTCCACTGCTTAACTGATCTCCTCATTACATCGTGCTAAACGAAAAATAAGAAGCTAGACTAAGTTACAGCATTGTGAAATCTTATCTATCTCTTCATCTTGACTTTCCCATGTTCCTTGCCATTCTGTCGGACTTGATGTTCCTTCTGATGCTTCTTCTCTTCTGACAATTGTTATTTCGGCCTATTTTGATTGCCGAACTCCGACCATTGGTCCCTTCCTTGTGATCTTCGAACTATTCTCCTTCGAAGTCTGAATCTATCTTTCTGATCCTTGTTGTCTTCCTTCCGATTATGAACTTGGATTCATGCCGGGGATTTCCGTTATACTCTACCGCTTTCCTCAACCAACTTCGAAAGTAAATCGCCACTCCATTCTTCAGGCGGGCTCCCTGACTTCAATCATCAACTCTAAAAATTAAACGCCATTCCTCTCTTCAGGCGGGCTCCTGACTTCAATCATCAACTTTTGAAAATAAATCGCCATTCCTCTCTTCGGGCGGGCTCCCGACTTCAACAACATCTTTTGAAAATAAACGCCATTCCTCTCTTCAGGCGGGCTCCTGACTTCAACAACATCTTTTGAAAATAAATCGCCATTCCTCTCTTCAGGCGGGCTCCCGACTTCAACAACATCTTTTGAAAATAAATCGCCATTCCTCTCTTCAGGCGGGCTCCTGACTTCAACAACATCTTTTGAAAATAAATCGCCATTCCTCTCTTCAGGCGGGCTCCTGACTTCAACAACAACTCTGAAAATTAAACGCCATTCCTCTCTTCAGGCGGGCTCCTGACTTCAACAACAACTCTGAAAATTAAACGCCATTCCTCTCTTCAGGCGGGCTCCTGACTTCAATCATCATCTTTTGAAAATAAATCGCCATTCCTCTCTTCAGGCGGGCTCCTGACTTTCAATCATCAACTCTGGAAATTAAGCGCCATTCCTCTCTTCAGGCGGGCTCCTGACTTCAACAACATCTTTTGAAAATAAATCGCCATTCCTCTCTTCAGGCGGGCTCCTGACTTCAATCATCAACTCTGAAAATTAAACGCCATTCCTCTCTTCAGGCGGGCTCCTGACTTCAACAACATCTTTTGAAAATAAATCGCCATTCCTCTCTTCAGGCGGGCTCCTAACTTCAACATCTTTTGAAAATAAATCGCCATTCCTCTCTTCAGGCGGGCTCCTGACTTCAATCATCAACTCCGAAAATTAAACGCCATTCCTCTCTTCTTGTACCATTTTATTCTTGCTGCATCGACTCTTGAGCCATCATTTCTCCTAAATCACCTTGTTTCGGAACCTGCTTTCCTCCTGGGTCGTGTTGCTTTCCCTCCTGACTGCTGGGGATATCTTTAGAACTGTTTACTTGCCTGCTGAGGATAATGATGCTGGGAAAATTTTCCTTCATCCCCTCATTTCCTTTGGCTCATGCGCTTGAATTTGTGCTGGGATCTCTTGTTGTAACCCTCTGCTTTATGTCGGGTTACTGGTTTCAAGACCTGCAATGTAAAAGACTGAAGACTTGCCTTTTGTTATACAGGTAGGCGCCTGCTTTTAGTAGCAACTTTTGAATTTAAAATGCATGTTGGCAATAATTTACAAAATATGCATAGGACAATGTAAAATAAAATGTAAAACATCCTATTCGAGGGCGGATAATCCCATCGTATTCTATTCGAGGGTGAATACTCCCATTGTATACTATTCGAGGGCGAATACTCCCATTGTATCCTATTCGAGGGCGAATACTCCCATTGTATTCTATTCGAGGGCGAATACTCCCATTGTATCCTATTCGAGGGCGAATACTCCCATTGTATTCTATTCGAGGGTGAATACTCCCATTGTATTCTATTCGAGGGCGAATACTCCCATTGTATCCTATTCGAGGGCGAATACTCCCATTGTATCCTATTCGAGGGCGAATACTCCCATTGTATCCTATTCGAGGGCGAATACTCCCATTGTATCCTATTCGAGGGCGAATACTCCCATTGTATCCTATTCGAGGGCGAATACTCCCATTGTATCCTATTCGAGGGCGAATACTCCCATTGCATCCTATTCGAGGGCGAATACTCCCATTGCATCCTATTCGAGGGCGAATACTCCCATTGTATCCTATTCGAGGGCGAATACTCCCATTGCATCCTATTCGAGGGCGAATACTCCCATTGTATCCTATTCGAGGGCGAATACTCCCATTGTATCCTATTCGAGGGCGAATACTCCCATTGTATCAATGTATGAAAGTGAACAAACCTGAGACGTCCTGTTCGAAGGTGGACAAACCTGAAACATCCTATTTGAAGGTGGACAAACCCGACATGTCATCTTGAATTGCCTTCCTCGTTTCTCCGAGAAAATTTTCAACAACGGCAGAAAATTTTCTGCCCCAGTATTGGTGTTCTTCCTTGTGGCATGACTTTCTGCTATCAATAGCACTTCCTTTCCCTGTTTCAAATCATAGAAAAATTATTAGTTCAAAACATTGTGAGCGGTTGTGCCGCTCCTGTGGGGTGGTTTTTCCTTTTCCCATTTTCCTCGCTCGGGATTCCCAAAACTTATTGGGGAATGATTTCATTTGTTGGAGATGATATTCCTGCTGGGGATGGGTTTTTCCATTTATCGCTTCCCCGTTCTGTGTTTCTCAACTTGCTGGGGGTTATTTTGTTGAAGATGAGATTTCCTTTCTTCCTTTATCACTCTGTGTTGTCCGACCACCTCGGAACTTGCTGAAGATAACACTGCCGGTGGATTTTCATTTCCTCAAAATTGGTGTTTCACTCTTCTTGAAGGTTGTGAAGGATGACACTGGTTCGAAGACCATTTCCCTTAAGACTTTCCTTCTTCCCCAAGTGGGTATTGACTTCCAGAAAATTTTCAAACTGAAAAGAAAATTTTCTGCCCCAGTTTAATAATCTTCTTTGCACCCTACTTCTCTGCCGTCAATGGCATTTCCTTGCTTTGCATAATAATTGGAAAGTTGGTGGCAAGTTTTGAAGTCATTTCTCACTTGTTCTAACCAGACAGACTTTGATGGGGAATTTTTGATAAAAATGAGAAAGATAAAAAGAAACAAAATAGAAGACAAAGGAAAAAAGAAAATGACTCTCTAGCAAGAAATATCTATAAAACTTATCAAACGCGAATACCAACTCTACTGGTCATGACATGCACATATGGCCTATCCTCCGTCGTTAATTTCCTTTCACGATTTCTGTCTCGTGATTTCCATCCGATTATCACCTTTATTCGACTTGTAGTGCCCGAAGGGTTTTCACTTTCAAGCCTCTCTCATTTTGATTTTCTCTCAGCTTTCGTCGCCTTATGGTGCCTGTGAAGGTTTTCACCGGTAAGACTCTCTCATTTGTATTACTTTTAGCCGGGGATTGGGGTGTCACTGCCAAGACTCTCTCGTATTTCCTTTCTGCTGAGAATCGGCGTCTTTTCTGCTGAGAATCAACGTGTTATATTATGATAGGACTCTATCCCTCGCCTGACGCGGCATCTTTTGAAGATTGATCAGAAGGTCTTTCTGGACCGTAATGTGGGATTTGGACAGGGTTAGAAAGGAAGGGTATTGAAGGCTCAAAACAAAATCAATTTTGGGTTCAAAATTTACAACCTTCGGACCTAAATTTATTTACAATAAACACAATTTTTCTTTGCCCCGATTTTTTTACTTGGGGATTCTTATTTCTTTATTTACACTATGACCGAGCTGTGAAGCGCCTACGTATCCTCTTTAAGGAATCAGGTCAAACGTAGTTCCCAATTCCTCTTTTTCAAATTTCTTTTTTCACACATTTTTCTTTTTCTTTTCTTTTTGGTTGTTTTTGTTTTTCTCTGTTTTTTCTTTCTTTATCTTCCCCATTTGTGTTTCTAATTTTGGTACCGATTCCGAAGGAGGGGTATGAAAGAAATCAAAATAAGGCTCGAAGGGTTAACGAAGGATAAAGTGTTTGGGTAGCAGAACAAAATGCCTTCATCATTCCAATCTTCAAAACATGCCAAGTACAAACAACACATTCGCGACATCTTTTGGTTGTGCTAGGAGTGATGACCATATCGTCCATTCGCCTTTTTCATCCATCATTTTAAAGTATTGCTGGACGACACTTCCATTTCAGTATCACGAGCGAACCCCATGTGAGCATGGCCATTTTGCCCTTAAGGCTTTCTTTGTATTTTACCCGCCCCAAATTTCACGTGACTCGGGTTCCAAATAATCTCAAATCATTATTTCTTTTAAAATGCCATGATTATCTTCCAATTCCTTCAAGATTAACTTTTAAGATTAGGCCACAATTATGCGTGCATGTCATGTCACTAGTGTTGACAGAAAAATGACTATAAAGAAGAAAGACTTAAATCAAAGAAAAATGACTCGAAATAATGGCAAACAAGAGAGTTGCATTAGACGAACTAGAAATGAATTAATACGACAAAACAGACACAATAAACTGGGGTACACCCTTGGAACAAACCTACACAATACTAAATGAGGTATTACGACCAATAGAAAACTGGACAGAATAGAACGATAAAAGGGTTTGAGTTACATGACAATATCCTGATTACAACCCTGAAATAATCTGGACGACAGAAATGACAACAAAATAAGCCACCAAAAACTCCATTCTGGTTGACCAAGAAATGGAGAGTCTTCCCAATTACCAAGCACGATATTTTGGCCACTGAGCTTCGCATCAATATTACCAAGGCCACTTATTTGCTTCGACATTTTCAGCTTTAGTCAATACATCCCCACAAAGCGTCCATCATGGCGTGCAGGTAAAGGACTCTATGCGATATTCTTGGTGTCACTATCTTGGATCATAATCGGGTTTTCCTGGATCTTCTGTTTCCGGTTCACCACAAACCAACCACCTCAATTCTCAACAATTCAAAATAAAATATGGTAGAAATGGAATCAGTCAGTCCTTATCCATATTTTTTGCTTACTTCTTTTTCTTTTTTCTTTTTTTTTTCTTTTTTTTTATTATTTTATTTTTTATTTTATCTTATATATATACATATAGAGTTGTGGTCGAATCTTATGGAGATTGCCTACGTATCATGACCCCGCATGAATCAGACCGAGCGTAGTTCTTGCAAATTAATGCAAGAAGTAAAGAGATATTTATTTGATTTTTTTTTGTTTTCTTTGAAGAAAAATTGTAAAAGCTCACTCCAACTACAAACTCTCATAAAAAAAACTTTCACGCCTTGTGCCAGAGATTTCTACAAGAATCAGAATAGTTTTAACGTCAACTATGACTATTTCTACAAAATTGGCCATGTAATGGCTTATTTGGCAACAATGGCTATTTTTGCAAAACGTTTTTACTTAAGAAAGTATACTTGAAAATTTTCTCATCCTGGGGCTCATGGGGCATCGTTCGGCATCGCCATAGGCCAACAAAAGATTGAGAAATTTTTTATGTCAATTGTGACTATTTTTACAAAATTGGCCACATAATGGCTTATTTGACAAAATGACTATTTTTGCAAGATTTATTTAAGAAAGATAAACTTGAATTTTTTTTTTTATCTTGTGGCTCATGGGGCATCGTTCGGCATCACCATAAACCAACACAAGACAATTTTTCATAAATTGGCCATGTAATGGCTTATTTGGACAAAGTGGATATTTTTGAAAAGTTGAGCAATGACTCAAACTTAATTTTGCGGATACAGCCTTTCAACATTTCCGCGAGGGAATATTTCAAGGCTATGCATGCAAATTATTTAAAATGACTCAAAGTGGCTATTTTTGTAAAAACAGCCTTCCGGCGTCCTTTCGGAACATTCAGCTATTTTTAAAAACGGTATCACTTTGATTTTATTGACAAAATTAAACACATTTTTTTTGATTTTTTTTGAAAAGCGTGGTTGGACCCGATGTGGGTTGCCTACGTATCCCACCTAATGGCGAGAATCAAACCTGCGTAGTTCGGTCGGATTATTTTATGACCAATTATTTCAACAAAATTGCTCTTCCTATTTTTCAAATTTTCAAATTTTCGACAACATTTCGTCAATATTTTTGATATTTTTCTATTCCAAAATTCTATTTATTTCCTCTTTTTTTTTGTTTTCAGGAATTTAACCAATCATCATAATAATACATATAAATAAATGCAACATATAATATGCTCGGTCTTTGATTACCGGGTCACCTGTCCTAGACGGACCCAACCCCTGTGTTGAGTCCCCTAAGTCAAATGCAACGTGATGCAAATAAGCGTTTCCTACTAGGGATCCGGCATGAAGTCATGTTATTCTAAGCTCGGAACCTCGGTATGTGATCTAGACTGTGTACCCAAGTGGACAACTCGGGCTGAGGAAGGAGCTCCTTTCCGGGAACCAAAAGGCCAACCGGCTTAGAAACTTTCCGAGCCTCTTTATTATTTCGGGGTATGACACTAACAGAATAGGGAGTCTCAACCAGTGAGCACATCCCCATAGGTGAGAAGAGAAGGGTTTCGGCACAGTTTATATATACAGTTCAAGATAATATCAAAGCGGTAAACATATAGCAGTTTGTATATACAGTACAACTAGTATCAAAGCGGTAGACATATAGCAGTTTGTATATACAGTGCAACTAGTATCAAAGCGGTAGACATATAGCACATTAATTAAACGTATAATAAAATCAGATATAGACAAAAACAACAATTTAACTGAGCTCGAATTCTTAAACCCTGAACCGAAGTTCTGGGTTACCATCCCCAGCAGAGTCGCCAGAGCTGTCACACCTCCTTTTTCCGCACCCGCGAGAGCGCGAGGGAGTTTTTCCAGTTAAAGGACAATCGAGACGGGATTAATTTATTTAATTCAGAGTCGCCACTTGGGAAAATGATGGTGTCCCAAGTCACCGGTTTAATCCCGACCCGAGGAAATTTATGACTCTGTAACACAATCTGCGAAACTAGAAACCTGGATAAGGAATTCCGTTAACCCGGGAGAAGGTGTTAGGCACTCCCGGATTCCGTGGTTTCAGCACGGTCGCTCAATTGCAATTTTTGTTTCTATCTGATTCTTTTATATATTTTTACTATGTTCTTTTAATGTTCCGCTTTTAATTTTAAGAAAAGTTGCGACGTCACGAAAACACATTTTTCGAGTCACACCGCAACCAGTACGCCTGTGACTTTAATGTATTTCAGTTTCGCCGAGAGTAAGATTTGGGTCACATAAATGCGCACCCGTATTTGGGGAATTGATTTATTCACAAATCGTGCCTAAAGAGTCTATGCTTTTATTACAATTGATTGAGGGCCCCGCAAATATGTATTTAGTGCGGCGAGGCTCATCTCATTTTTATTAAAGGCCAATCTTAGGATGGACTATATTGTCTACTTCTAATATTAATTTGACACCTAGTCCTACATGTATTATAATGAATAATTTTACGATTCAAAACTCTTTTAATAGTTTTTAATTCCAATTTAATAACAACGGACATGGCATCCACAATGCGATTGAGCCCAATACAAAGGAGAAACCAATAAGCTGGGCTTGAGGCCCATACGTGTGCCATCCAGTTGAATGGGTAGACAATTACGAATCCTAATTAGTAATCAACAAATTCTTTGCTGAAGGTGAATGTGCCTAAGTAGTAATGACATTTTTTCGCTTTTACCTCTTTAACACAAATTTCTATAACATAACATAGCTCTTGGCTTTTGCAGCTTATCAACACCAATTAAAACCATGTATCGAATGTATTATATACGAAATCGAGATAGGATTATTAGCTTTGTGAATTCATTCCTAAGTGTAACCCTATAATCAACTTCGAAGGCGTAAGCCGAGACTAAATTAATTCTATAAGCACTAACATTGACCAACCAAAATTTATTATCTAATTACGCAATAGCACACAGCTTCTACTATTAACCGACCATTACAAAATATTTCAATGACATTCTAAGACATAAAATCCAAACAGCTTGTATTTTCTAGTGAAATTTCAGTTTTCAAACACATGAGTCTTGATGTATTTGACAATAAATTATTCATTACCAAATATTTCAATTACATGTAACAACTAATAGCTGAAACAATCCGAAAGTCTATAGACAGTTAGAGAAAAACAGTCCAGCAACAAATCCAATAAGGAAAATGCAGATTCAGTAGAGTAAAGCATCAGTATATCAGAACAGCTTCATTTCATAGCCAAATCACTTGAATTTACAAAGGTTGTGTACCTGGAAATCAACAAGTAAGAGACTAGAGATCGGTGGGGTTGATGAAGCAAAGTAAACAGCAGGCCAACAGCAACAAGTATCACAGCATCAACCAACCAATAAACACTTAGTAAAAACCAGTAGACTCTCAGCCAAAACCAAGCAGCAGCAATCCAAAACTCAAGCAAAAATAACAGTCCCAGCAGACCCAAAGCAGCAAATCAAGTCACAATGCTCAACAAATGAAACACAATCGACTTCAACCA
Organism: Nicotiana noctiflora; assembly: GCA_032618575.1. NCBI lineage: Eukaryota > Viridiplantae > Streptophyta > Magnoliopsida > Solanales > Solanaceae > Nicotiana > Nicotiana noctiflora. Next base: position 139,147 of record JASVEL010005955.1, on the reverse strand, counting down.
ACCATGACAAACAACTCCACCCAACAGAACAAACGACCCCAAAAATCTAGTCCTAAGCCTGTGTCTATATGAATGTCTAAACCTCAATGTTCTCCAGATATCACCCAAAATCCCTTAAACTACCCCAATGTGTTCTATGCCCCCAAACAATGGACTCCCAACTGTATGTCCAGGAGAAACTAATCTGCCAGTGCTCTCTCTGCCTATCTCTATGTCTGTTTTTCAAAATCTTAAAGCTCTCCAAAATCTCTCAATGTATCTGTCTCCAAGGTGTCTATCAGTCTCCTCCCTTCAGAATCCCCATTGCCTCTAATGTGTATCAATGTCTGTCTTGCTCTCTAAGAGTCTGTCTGTTACTCACAGGCTCACCAAAATATCCTCCAACTCTTCAGTGTATCCCCCCTGGATCTCCAAAAAACTCCCTATACTTATAGTTAAACTCTTCAAACCTGGATGGCCAGAAGATTAGACTAAGGCCTTGCCCATCCCCACTCTGCCTTTTTTCCACTCAGATTAGTCTGATTATGGGTTTTTATTTAACTAAACTACTGGTCTGCCACACCTAGTGGGGATACCCTGCTGTAGCAGGTTCCACTAACCCTTTTATGGGCAAGGGTACTTTAAAAATCCAAAATAGGCTAACACTAATTAAATTGCTATCAGCTATATCCAAACGCCCTATGTAACAGTGATTCTGGGCATTCTTGCCCTGTCATTCCAAACGGTTTTATACAACTAATCGACGAGGTCGTCTAGACTGATTACAACATATTTGAATCGTTTAAGCACCTTATGATGACCCACAGATTCGATCATTACTGATTCGTCACCAGAAATATAATGAACAATAGGAGGAGAAGAAACAGAACCATTTAGAGGAAATTGACAATCCAATTAATCTAAACAAACTAAACAAAATCAAATAGACACAGAAAGGGGAAGGTCTTACCCCAGAAACTCAAAATGTAGGCGGCTCGGCTTCGAACTTGACTTGTCGAAGCCAAATGGGCTTTAATCGAGGTGTTCTCGATTGGGAACACCTAGACTAAAGTCCCTTGGACTTCGATTGAAGACTAATCCGACTTGAATTGGCTTTTTTGAAAACTAGGGTTCTTAGGGTTCGAATTTGGGGCTTGGGGCTTTGGGTTCGATTCGAGCAAAACCAACACTGGTGGGGGTATGAGGGAGGTCATGGGAGCCTATAGTGTGATTTTGGGGTTGGTTGGAATGGTTTTTGTTTTGGCTCGGATCTTCAACTGGATATTCGAGAAGTTGGAGGCTGATTCGAAACAAACAATTGATAGATTTGGACTCAGGGTGTTTGGAAGGTCGTCCGGTGTTATTTTGGTAGTCATTGGCCTACCGGAACCGCCGTGAGGCGATTTTCGGCAGGCGGCGTAACGGTGGTGGACGGCGGAGCGAGGTCCGGTCTTTGAAGACCTTTGGGAGATGAAGAGAGAGGGGGGGGGTTCTGGGGTGAGAGATGAGGGTCTTGGGTGTGTTTGGTATGTTTAAAATTAATGCTTTAATCTCGGCCGTTGGATGATGAGAATCCAACGGCCAAGATCAAACAATTGGGGCGGTTGATGAGATCCGTCAGATCAACGCTGATCGACGGCTTGGATCTCTTCACTTACAACTGGAACGACGTCGTTTGATCACATTACGGTCTGAGTGTATTTGGGTATTTGTCGATTAATCTGGGCCGTTGGATAATAAAATCCAACGGTCCAGATCAAATGTTACATTAGCTGATGCTTGGGCAAGTATTTTGGGCTGGGTGTTGAATTAATATGGGCCTGGTGTATGGAATTGGGTTTTGGCCCAATCATATCTCTTAAAACTAGACTCCATGATGTATTACATATATATATATATATATATATATATATATATATATATATATATATATATATATATATATATATATATATATATATATATATATATATATATATATATATATATATATATATATATATATATATTTGTAACACAATTAAATTTTTTACTACAATTATCCTACATAATTACATATCACCTAAAATGTAAATCACATAATTTCGATATTAAACACTAAAAATGCAAAACCTAATATATATTTTTTTTTTGTATTTTACTAATTTAAATAAATAAACACGCACCGATAAATAAAAATAAAACAAAATCCACAAAATCACACACAATACAAAACTATTTAATTTTTGAATTTTTTTTTTTTTGGAGTAATTCTCATATAGGGCAAAAATCACGTGCTCACACCAGGTAGCATATAACTAACTATATTTTCACAATATTCTGTTGCGGCGTGCAACCGGCTCCAATGACCTACCCGTGGCGGCGTGCCACCCGATCCAGATACCATACCTGTGGCGGCGTGCCACCCGATCCAAGTAACCCTCGTCAAATGAATACGCGTCGAGTCAAGTTGCTCATCATAATAAACATATATAGCCTCAAGTTTGGCCACGTGAAACGCATCTGACAACGTTTCTCAATACTGGAACTGAATCAATGGTAGATATCTCTACACTAACATCCGCCACTAAGGTCCAATGACAAAGCAATGCCTACCAGCCGTCCGCTGGTCCTGTGTACAACTACTCTGTTGGAGCATACTCTGATGTTCTCTGCTACGCAATTTGTGCGACGACCTGGCTTATGTCAACCAGTCTGAAATAAGGTATCATATCCCAAATTCATCATATCAAGCTAAGAGCTAAACGGTGCTAATACACACGATATACAACCACTGCATAGGCGGATTACGAGAACTTCCAGACTCTAACACATGTATTACATATGGATCACTATGCCCGATCCCACACTCCACCGTACGATTACATAACACACATCAAGCATCTATTCATACCTCGAAAGCCATTCGGAAATTTTACTATGCCATCAACGACTCAATTATTACAGTCGATCCCACAAGAGAATACCACCATACCACTGGATATCATCAGTTTACATTACCTTGTCCTTTTTGGATCATATTCCCTGCCAAGTTAATAGAATAGCAATACCGTTTTCTTAAATCATCAGAAAGATATTCTTAATTCATCTGCAGTTGTTCGCGCTGCTCAATAATTTTATTGACTTCCCATATATTATGAATTGTTCTCAAAACCTAGAATATACCATTATCAACTTTCCATAACACATCGCGTATACCATACTAAGATAACATGGAAATTCTTATCCCTTTCCTACGCCGCAAACATCGACACAATCAACTAGTCAAGGACTTTTATGATCTCATATAGAGAAAACTCATTACACATTCCAAGCTTTGCATACCAACAGGAAATACACTCATTTTTCAAACCACATTAAAACACATCATAAACTCTTTCTCCCAATCACATTGCATAAGTTAAACTGCCAGGACTGAGTCCTTATACCCATATTATACTCATATCGGGTTACACGACTGCCAACACTCAAAAGCTTTATTGCACAATATCTGCAAGACTCATTACTTCAACCATATACCAGGAATTAGTCGTATTCTTTATCATACCGCTTCGGTTTATTAACAAGTTGTTCCATTTACCCAGTTTCCTTTCTGATTCATCTTTGATTTAATATTAGCCACTACCGTAGCACCATAACACATGAACTCATTCCACACGAGACTCGTACATAAGACCACACGGTCTGAGACATATAGGCCACTGAATACTCTCTCAAATTTCCAGAAGGATCACATCTTACAATACTTTATTTTGAAGAACCTCTTGCGATTTGAATTCGTTATCATTACCTTCCAATACGGATTACATAGAATCCCGTCATTCACATAATATAACACAAGTACCGATCTCTTCTAACGAAACCACCATCTTTAGCCACATGCACAATTTTGAGACACCTGACTGTTACAAGTAAAATCTTGAACACCGTAAACAATTCTCGAGCGTCAGTCATCCTTATTCAGCTGTAATTCAACTGTCTTATTGAATAGAACCACTCGTGCCTTATTAGAATTTTGACACTGCAGATCATGATTACATACAGATACTATTAGCTATCACTCTTTTCTATACACCAAGCATTCCTTACCAACCTCGGTTCAAAATACCCTAGTATTTCTTCACATCTACGAAGCACCATAACCTTTATCAGAATTTTCCCAACATACTTAGAGACAGAATCAACATAGCACACAATAGTGCAATCAGTTAATCAATAGCAACCTCCCCAACTTAGCTCGAAGCCATTCATCAAAGCACTTTCAACCACTCATATCAGTATTACTCAAGTGATGCCGAAATGTTAGTATGATATTAAACTCAAGTCATTTACAAGCTTCGGCGGAGATTCGAATCGTCAGAAATATTAACTCTTTTGCAATTCTTGCATTCATTCACACACAACAGTTACGCCCCCTCTTTAGGTGACAAAATCTTTTCTAAGTCCCGAATTTTCCAAAAATTTCGGCAGAGTTTCCTTTGTAAATTGGCCTATCCACCTGCCAGAGAATCACCAAACCATCCTAGCTATACTTCCACAACTCAACAAGATATCACAATGTATTTCAACAACATTAAATCTCAATACTACACAAATTATATCATCACAATTTATACTTGAACCTGCGATGTATCTGCTCGAATCATAACATATATCAACTACCTTTCAATTACACATGAGAATCAACCCACCTACCTCGCCTCAATTTAGCATTTCAGCACAATACCTTCCACCAGGATACACATAGCATAATCACTTTAGTCTTCCCGAGTTTGAACTCGTTCCACTACACATAAGGCACTTTACCTTCCAATTAAGAGATATGGTAAATATTCACCACGCCCATAGGTCGGAGCTACACAACAGATTAGGTAAGAGTCGAACAATTAACAACTCATCCATTAGTAAGCCTCCTTAATACACTACAGATCGGCACAAGGCCCCAAACATGGCTACTAGCTCAAGTACATAAATATAAGCCCGGTCTCAGTCATTTTACACAGTAATAATCAATCGGGAAGGATCAAGTCCAAATCCCCAGTCACAATACCACCACGCTCGTCACATGACGCGCATTCCCTCTCAGCACAGCACTGTATAGTGCAAAAATACGGAATTTCAAACCCTTAGTACATTATCTATTGCCACCACTCACAAAATCAGCACCTCAATGATCAAGTCATAAGCAAGGTCCAGCCTCAAGTCATCCTGACTGGCCCAACATGAACTCACCGAGATTATATCTCGCCCCTCGTTCGAGGAAATCATAAGCCATAAGGCAATTACATTACTGAGCGCTCGATGCGTACACAGACGTGTGGAAGGAATTTCAAAAATTATATCTCAAGCTGAATCAAGTGCGCACGATAAGAATTCCAAGAAATGTGAAGTGTTTCCTAAAGGTTCGCAGCCTCCCGAGGATAAGTACAGGCGTCCCCGTACCGATCCACAAGACTCTACTAACCGGCTCAAGACTCATGAGGCCTAGTAAACCTAGGCTCTGATACCAACTTGTCACGACCCCAAATCCGATCGTGATGGCGCCCAGCGCATTGCTAAGCCAGCCTAACCAATCAATATCAACAACGGAGCTAGAAGCTCTCTTTAACCCATTTACGCATTTCAAAATATGAAACAATAGTAATACGTATACCAACAACGGGGAAACCAAGTCCCAAAATATACTAACTCCCATAGACCGAAGGGTCAAGAGTCATGAGCCTCTACTGAACATGAGTGTATAAAGGTTTACAAGATACCAAGTGCGGAAAGAAATGTCAATAACAAATCAAAAGACAGTAGGAAGGAATATCGGGTCCTGCGGACTCTGCAGCTACCTCGAATATCCACAAACGTCGCCTCGCACAGCTACTGGATCACTGCTGAGAGGTACCTGGATCTGCACACAAGGTGCAGGGAGTAAAATGAGTACTGCCAGACTCAGTGGTAATAAACAAGGGTAAGACAACGCAGATAAGAAATCCGCAATAAAGCACTATGTAAAGCTATAATCGGCTACCCTGTCATAGAATCAATCTTCACTGTACCTGTTCCAACAATTACCAATAAATAGCATAACAGCTAGCAGATGTAGCTAAATGCAATGCAATGCATGATATGACCGCTACGGCGTGTAGCCCGACTCCAATTTTGGGTACCCGTGCTCACCGTGGGGGTTCAGACTCCGGAGGGGCTCCTACAGCCCAAGCACATCTCATAGAGATATTCTTGCGGCGTGCAGTCCGATCCAACATATATCTCGCTGCGGCGTGCAGCCCGATCCACTACTAGTCGGCTAATATGCAGATACAGCCTCGCAGGCTCAAAAGTAGTTTTTGAAAACTCTTTTATCATTTTTCAGTTGGAAAACAGTAATATCAAGTTCCAGATATTGGAATTAGCATAATAACAAAATAGCTGTGGACTAGTAGTAAACTAGCATGTCTATGTGATAAGAAAATGATAACGATCCTCGCGGGATCCAATAACTGGCTCACGGCCCACATGTATACTCAACCGCCCAAGAAGGGGGTTCCTCCGCTCAAGAGTGGCCATTATCACAATATATATATATATGCAACCATCCGAGAAGGAGGTTCGACGGCTCTAGAATAGCCAATAATACAGTATCAACAGGTCGGACTAATATATAGTCTCCAGTTCATGATCGACCCCGCACTCTCAAGAGTGTGTGTGTCTCGCCGCTATACAGCGTCACAAAGTGGTATACCGGGGTTTCGAACCCGCCGGTCATCACCCACATCTATTACTCACCTCAATACGGCGCGACGACTACTCCGCAATGCCCTTGCCACGAGAATCAAGCTCCGCACGCGTAGAATCTGATCAAATACAGTAAAAATACAACAATTTAGGCCAATGGGACGACACCCAATCAATACAACTCAATTTACATCAAAATTCCCAAAGTTGTCAAAACCCGAGCCCCGGGCCCACATTCCGAAAATTTACGAAATTCACATTTCTGGAACCCTCGTCTCGTCACGAGTCCATACATATAAAATTTACCAAAATCGGACTCCGTTTGCCCACTCAAATCGGTATTTTTCTTCAATTTAGGCTTAGGGCTCAAACCCACATTTAATCTCCCATTTACAGAGAATTAACCAAGGATTTCATGTTAAAATGATGTAATTAAGCCACAAAACTTACCTCCAACGAAACCCCGATGATTTTCCAGCAATCTCCCGTCAATTTCTCCTCTTGGAACTCAAAAATGGAGTTTTGGGTTAATGAACCCGTATGTGAAATGTTTCTGGTTTTAATTCACTGCCTGGGCCGTTTACACTATGCGATCGCATCCCATCCTTGCGATCGCGTAGAACAAATGATAGCTCGAAATAATTAAGGCTATGCGATCGCACTACCTCTCCGCGATCGCATAGAACATCTCACCTAGGCTCCAAATTACTACTATGCGATCGCAGACTGACCACGCGATCGCATAGAACAATAAGCTTCTTAGGCACCCCGGATCATTTTACCCTATGCGATCGCACCAGTGACCCTGCGATCGCAGAGTGCCAGGTTCCATACCTATGCGATCGCATCTCCTATTACGCGATCGCATAGAACAACTCCGGGGCTCACTTCCATCCTTCTATGCGATCGCAATGACCCTATGCGATCGCATAGAGCATCCATCTGCAACAAAACCAGCAGCCAACAGCAGTTCAAAAATAGAAGAAATGGTCCGTTTGGGCCCCCGAAATCAACCCGAGGCCCCCGGGACCCCAACGAAAACCACCAACATACCCCATAACACGTTTCAAACTTGTTCTAATCATAAAAACACCATCCTAAACATCAAAATCACCAATTACACACGGATTCAAGCCTAAATTCCTTAAAACTTTCCGAATTACGCATTCAATCAAAAATCCGACCAAACGACGTCCGAATGACCTGAAATTTTGCAGGCACATCCAAAATCACCTAACGGAGCTACTGCAACTGTCGGAATTCCATTCCGACCCCCGGATCAAAATTTCACCTACCATTCGGATTTCGCCAAAATTCAACCTTAGCCAATTCAAGCCTATTTCTACACCGGGCCTCCAAATTAAATTCCGATCGCTCCCCTAAGTCACAAATCACCTCCCGGAACTAACCGAATCATCAGAATTAGATTCCGAGCCCTCAAACCAAATAGTCAACTCCGGGTTGACTTTCCTTATTCAAGTTTCCTTCACAAAGGCTATATGCCTCACTTTCAATCCAATTCACTCCTAACTCACCCGATAGACTCTAACACTGATATAAAAGTATAAAACATACAATTTCAACATAACAGGGTGGTAATTCCCGTGATGACGGGCCGGGTCGTTACAAGTAACAAAGTCCATAGTGATCCTTTCCCATTTCCACTCAGGAATATCAATGCGTTGAAATACACCACCGGGCCTCTGATGCTCGTACTTAACTTGCTGACAGTTGAGGCACCGTGATACATGTCTGACAATGTCCATTTTCATCTTTCTCCACCAATAGTGTTGTTTCAAATCTTGATACATCTTCGCGGCTCCTGGATGGATAGAATACCGCGAGCTATGGGCCTCCTCCGGAATCAACTCACGAAGGCCATCAACATTGGGCACACATATCCGGCCCTGCATCCTCAATACACCGTCACTATCAATGGTGACATCTCTAGCATCATCATGCTGAACTCTGTCCCTAAGGACAGCCAAATGTGGATCATCATACTGGCGCTCACGAATACGATCATATAGAGATGACCGAGATACAACACAAGCCAATACCCTGCCGGGCTCCGAAATATCTAACCTCACTAGCCGATTGGCTAGCACCTGAACATCATAAGCAAATGGCCTCTCCTCAGCTGGAATATATGCCAAGCTCCCCATACCGACCGCCTTCCGGCTCAAAGCATCGGCCACCACATTGGCCTTCCCCAGATGATATAATATAGTAATGTCATAATCCTTCAGCAACTCAAGCCATCTCCGCTGTCTCAAATTAAGGTCTTTCTGTTTGAACAAGTGCCGGAGACTACGATGGTCGGTATACACCTCACAAGACACACCGTACAAATAGTGCCTCCAAATCTTCAATGCATGAACAATGGCGGCTAGCTCCAAGTCATGAACAGGATAGTTCTTCTCATGTGGCTTCAATTGCCGAGAAGCATAAGCAATCACCTTACCTTCCTGCATCAACACACAACCTATCCCCACTCTCGAGGCATCACAATAAACAGTATATGAACCTGAAGCTGATGGCAATACTAACACTGGAGCTGTGGTCAAAGCTGTCTTGAGCTTCTGAAAGCTCTTCTCGCACTCATCCGACCACACGAATGGTGCACCCTTCTGGGTCAATTTAGTCAATGAAGAAGCAATGGATGAAAATCCCCGAACAAACCGACGATAATATCCCGCCAAACCAAGAAAACTCCTGATCTCTGTAGCTGAGGTCGGTCTAGGCCAACTCTGCACCGCCTCTATCTTTTTCTGATCAACCTGAATACCATCACGAGACACCACATGTCCCCGAAATGCTACGGACTCGAGCCAAAACTCGCACTTGGAGAATTTAGCATATAGCTTCTCCTCCCTCAATCTCTCCAACACAATACTCAAATGTTGAGCATGCTCCTCCTGACTACGGGAGTAGACTAGAATGTCATCAATGAACACAATCACAAATGAATCCAAATAAGGCATGAACACACTGTTCATCAGATGCATAAATGCTGCTGGGGCGTTGGTCAGCCCAAACGACATCACAAGAAACTCATAATGACCATATCGGGTCCTGAATGCAGTCTTCATAATATCCGAATCCCTGATCTTAAGCTGATGATAGCCTGAACGAAGATCGATCTTAGAAAACACCCTCGCACCCTGTAACTGATCAAACAAATCATCTATGCGCGGTAGAGGGTACTTGTTCTTCACCGTCACTTTGTTCAATTACCTATAATCAATACACATTCGCATGGAACCATCTTTCTTTTTAACAAATAATACCGGCGCACCCCACGGGGACACACTAGGGCGGATGAAACCCTTATCCAGAAGCTCTTGAAGTTGCTCTTTCAGTTCTTTCAACTCAGCTGGTGCCATCCGATAAGGAGGAACGGATGTGGGCTGAGTGCCCGGCACCAAGTCAATGCCAAAATCAATATCCCTGTCCGGCGGCATGCCCGACAGGTCTGAGGGGAATACATCTGGGAAGTCCCTTACAACAGGTACAGAATCAATGCTAGGAGACTCGGCTCCCACATCTCTCACAAAAGCTAAGTACGATAAACACCCTTTTTCGACCATCTTCTGAGCTTTTAGGAACTAAATAACACGGCTAGGGACGAAATCGGTCGAACCCCGCCACTCAATCCGAGAAATACCAGGAATGGCCAACGTAACTGTCTTAGCATGACAGTCCAATATAGCATGGTACGGAGACAACCGGTCCATACCCAATATAACATCAAAGTCCACCATACCCAACAATAACAAATCTGCCTGGGTCTCCAGACCCCCAATAGATATAACACAGGATCTATAGACACGATCCACAACGATCGTATCACCCACGGGGGTGGATACATGAACAGGGTAAATCAAGACTACCACGAGTCGCACCCAAATGATGTGCAAAATAAGAGGACACGTATGAATATGTGGACCCCGGATCAAATAGAACAGAGGCATCTCTGTGACAGACAGAAATGATACATGTAATCACCGCATCGGAGGCAACTGCATCACGCCTGTCAGGAAGTGCATAGAACCGTGCCTGGCCTCCACCGGATCTCTCCTCGCCCCTGGGGCGACCACGAGAAGACTGACCTCCACCTCTGTTAGACTGAGAAGGTGCTGATGATGAGGGATGATCCCTCTGCTGAGTCCTGTCCCTACGGAGTCGAGGGCACCGTCTCCTCATGTGGCCAAACTCACCACACTCATAACATGCACCCGGTGCCGGAGAAGGGGACCGAAGGGAACCCTCGCCGCGAGAAGAACCCCGGGCCGATGAGTAGGTGCCGCACCCCGGGCCGGAAGGGCACTAAGTGATGACCGACCCTGGCTGAAACCCCCGTCGACCACGGCCATAAGAACCTCCGCTCCGCTCCGGGCGGCTTGAATGAGAAGGTCTAGATGAGCGACCTCGCTGCTCTGCTGGGAATGCCCTCTAGATGGAGCACCACCGAAACCGCCAGAACCACGAGGCCTCTTGCTCCCGCTCCTCTCTCTCTCGGCGACGATCCGCCTCGATAGAGCGTGCCATATCAGCAACCTGCTCAAACGATGATGACAAAACTCTCTCTCTGGTCACAAGAATGCGGATAGAGTAGTTGAGGCCATCAATGAACCTCCCGATCCTCTCCCTATCATTAGGGATCATCCATGTGGCATGCCTAGCCAACCGTGTGAATCCGAGCTCATACTGGGTCACAGACATGTCGCCCTGAACCAACCACTCGAACTGGCGACGTAGCTCCTCGCGACGAGACCGAGGTACATATTTCTCTAGAAAGAGAGTAGAGAACTGCCGCCATGTGAGAGGTGCTGCTCTTGCAGGCCTACGCCTCTCAAACTCTTCCCACCAATCAAATGCGGGACCGGTGAACTGAAAGGTAGTAAATGAAACTCCGCTGGACTCAAGAATACCAGCCGTCCGCAACATCCTCTGACACTTGTCCAAGAAACCCCGGGCATCCTCGCCCTCAACGCCACTGAAATGGGGTGGCTGAAGTCTACCAAATCCTTCAAGACGACGCTGCTCGTCGTCGGGCATAACCTGGACCATATGCTCTGGAGCTGGAGCTGGTGCAGCTGGAGGAATAACCGGTGCAACCACATGAGCGGGGACCGCCTCTGGCGTCTGAAGTCCCTGAACAACCGGGTCAGGTGTGCGAGCTGCAGGGGTCTGCCGACCACCCCCTGACTGAGATGTCGCTACAGTAGCGGTAGCTGAAACTACCTGAGCCAAACCGGAACACACTGATAATATCTGAGCAAGAGTCTCCTGAAGACCAGGAATAGCAATAGATATAGTCTGGCCCTGAACTGGGACTACTGGAGCATCAACCACTGGGGGCTGCTCCTGAACTGGTACAACAGGCGGGTCAGCTGGCACTGCCTCAGCCGCCCTACCTCTAACTCTAGCACGACCGCGCCCACGGCCTCTAACATGTGGCAATGGAGGTCGTCCACCTCGTCCTGATGCTCGCGTTCTCACCATCTGCGAGAGAATAGAATATAGAAGTTCAGTTCTCAGAACAACAAGATCGCACGACAGAGTTCAAGAAAAGTGAAGTTTTCCTAAAGGTTCGCAGCCTCCCGAGGATAAGTACAGGCGTCCCCGTACCGATCCACAAGACTCTACTAACCGGCTCAAGACTCAGGAGGCCTAGTAAACCTAGGCTCTGATACCAACTTGTCACGACCCCAAATCCGGTCGTGATGGCGCCCAGCACATTGCTAAGCCAGTCCGACCAATCAATATTAACAACGGAGCTAGAAGCTCTCTTTAACCCATTTAAGCATATTAATTCACTAAGCAACAATGATACATATAATGAAAACGGGGAACCAAGTCCCATAATACATCAACTCCCATAGACCGAAGGGTCGAGAGTCATGAGCCTCTATCGAACATGAGTGTATAAAGGTTTACAAGATACCAAGTGCGGTAAGAAAAGTCAATACAAAATCAAGACGAGTAAGAAGGAATATCGGGTTTTGCGGACTCGCGGCTACCTCGTATATCCCACGTACGTCGCCTCGCACGGCTATCGGATCACCGCCGAGAGATACTGGATCCGCACACAAGGTGCGGGGAGTAAAATGAGTATCGCCAGTGACTTAGTGGTAATAAACAGTGGTAAGACAATGCAGATAAGAAATCCGCAATAAAGCACTATGTAAAGTCGTAATCAAATACCCTGTCACAGAATCAACATCAACCGTACCTGTACCATCAAGTACCAGCAAAACAGTATAACAACTAGCAGATGTAGCTAAATGCAATGCAATGCATGATATGACCACTACGGCGCGTAGCCCAATCCAATTTGGGTACCCGTGCTCACTGTGGGGGTTCAGACTCCGGAGGGGCTCCTACAGCCCAAGCACAATATCACTGCGGCGTGCAGGTCCGATCCAACATATATACTGCTGCGGCGCGCAGCCCGATCCACTACTAGTCAGCTAATATGCAATCACAGCCTCGTAGGCTCAAAAGTAGTTTTGAAAACATCCTTTATCATTTTTCAGTTGAAAACAGAAATATCAAGTTCCAGAGATTTGGAAATAACATGATAACAGAAATAGATGCGGACTAGTAGTAAACTAGCATGTCAATATGATAGACAATGATAACGATCCTCGCGGGATCCAATAACTGGCTAATGGCCCACAAGTATACTCAACCGCCCAAGAAGGGGGTTCCTCGACTCAAGAGTGGCCATTATCACAATATATAATATGCAACCATCCGAGAAGGAGGTTCGACGGCTCAAGAATAGCCTAATATCATAATACAATATCAACAAGTCGGACTAAGTCATAGTTCCCAATCACAATCGACCCCGCACTCACAAGAGAGTACGTGTCTCGCCGCTATACAACATCACAAAGTGGTATACCGGGGTTTCAAACCCGCTGGTCATCACCCACATCTATTACTCACCTCAAAACGGCGCGACGACTACTCCGCAATGCCCTTGCCACGAGAATCAATCTCCGCACGCGTAGAATCTGATCAAATACAGTAGAAACACAACAAATTAGGCCAATGGGACGACACCCAATCAATACAACTCAATTTACATCAAAATTCTCAAAGTTGTCAAAACCCGACTTTCGGAACGCTTGTCGAAAAATTACAAAAGTCACATATTCGGAATCCTCATCTCGATACGAGTCTAGGCATATAAAATTTACCAAAATCGGACTCCATTTGCCCACTCAAATCGGTGTTTTTCTTCAATTTAGGCCTGGGGCTCAAACCCACCTTTAATCTTCCATTTACAGAAATTTAACCAATGATTTCATGTTAAAATAATGTAATTAAGCCACAAAACTTACCTCCAACGAATCCCCGATGGTTTCCCAGCAATCTCCCGTCAATTTCTTCTCTTGGAACTCAAAAATGGGGGTTTTGGGTATTAAACCCGCGACTAGTTCTGTTCTGAACTTAAACTCACTGCCAACCATTTTTACCTTACGCGTTCGCGATGTACCCTACGCGAACGCGATGCCTTGCTTATTTCCTTCATCGCAAACGCGACATGAAGTCACGCGTCCGCGAAGACCATTCTACCCAGCCACGGATTTTTCCTCTACGCGTTCGCGTCCTATTCCACGCGAACGCGTGGCTTCTCTTTTTCCTCTTACGCGAACGCGAGCTTACCCCACACGAACGCGATGATAAAAACCTTCCTCTTACGCGATCGCGTCCCCCAGCAACGCGAACGCGATGACCATTTTCCCTCAGCCTACGCGAACGCGGGCCTAGCCCTCGCGAACGCGAAGGCTTAACTGGTGCCCAGTGATCTGCAGATTTCAGCAGACCTTTTCTTGTTTCAAAGTGTCGGATAATGGTCCGGATTCACCCCGAGGCCCCCGGGACCCCAACGAAAACCACAAACATACCCCAAAACACGATACGAACTTGTTCCAATCATAAAAACACCATCCTAAACATCAAAATCACCAATTACCCACGGATTCAAGCCTAAATTTCTTAAAACTTTCCGAATTGCACATTCCATCAAAAACCCGACCAAACGACGTCCGAATGACCTGAAATTTTGCAGCACATCCAAAATCACCTAACGGAGCTACTGCAACTGTCGAAATTCCATTCCGACCCCCGGATCAAAATCTCACCTACCGTTCGAATTTCGCCAAAATTCAACCTTAGCCAATTCAAGCCTATTTCTACACCGGGCCTCCAAATTCAATTCCGATTGCTCCTCTAAGTTACAAATCACCTCCTGGAACTAACCGAATCATTAGAACCCGATTTCGAGCCCTCTAACCAAATAGTCAACTCCGGGTTGACTTTCTTTATGCAAGTCTCCTTCAAAAAGGCTATATGCCTCATTTTCAGTCCAAATCACTCCTAAATCACCCGATAGACTTTAACACTGATATAAAAGCATAAAACATACAATTTCAACATAACGGGGTGGTAATTCCCGTGACGACGGGCCGGGTCGTCACAATGACGATGGATAACACTTCAATGACAGTTGAAGTTACATCCTATGGGCTAAGGTCATCACCATTAAACATTGACCCCGCTCGACGATTACGGGTAACACCTCAACGACAGTTGAAGTTATATCCTATTAGCTAAGGCTATCGCCATTAAACGTCGACCTCACTCGATGATGACGGATGACACTTCAATGACAGTTGAAGTTATATCCTATTGGCTAAGTCCATCGCCATTAAATGTCGACCCGATCAACGATGATGGATAACACTCCAATGACAGTTGAAGTTACATCCTACTGGCTAAGACGTCAACTCCTCTCGACGACGACGGATAACACTCCAACTACAGTTGAAGTTACATCATATTGGCCGAAACCATCGCCATTAAATGCCGAACCCGCTCGACGATGACGGATAACACTCCAACGACAGTTGAAGTTACATCCCATTGGCTAAGGCCATCACTATTAAACGTCGACCATGCTCGACGATGATGGATAACACTTCAACGATAGTTGAAGTTACATCCCATTGGCTAAGGCCTTCGCCATTAAACGTCGACCCCGCTCGATGACGACGGATAACACTTCAATAACAGTTGAAGTTACATCCTATTGGCTAAGGCCATCGCCATTAAACATTGACCCCACTCAACAATAACGGATAATACCTCAACGACAGTTGAAGTTACATCCCATTGGCTAAGACTATCGCCATTAAACATTGACCCCGCTCAACGACGACGGATAACACTTCAATGACAGTTGAAGTTATATCTTATTGGCTAAGGCCATCGCTATTAAATGCCGACCATGCTCGAAGATGACGGATAACACTCTAATGACAGTTGAAGTTACATCCTTCTGGCTAAGGCCATCGCTATTAAACGTTGACTCTGCTCGACGATGACGGATAACACTCCAACGATAGTTGAAGTTACATCCTATTGGCTGAGGAAATCGCCATTAAAAGTCGACCCTGCTCGACGACAATGGATAACACTTCAAAGACAGTTGAAATTACATCCTATCGGCTAAGGTCATCACTATCGAGCACCATTCAAGCTCGACTGCGACGAACAACAGTTAAACAAAGGTTAAAATTTCGCCCTATGTATTACCTAAGATTGGGTTTTGACTTATCTTCGACATCGGTTAGCCCTAGGGGACCACCCCCGAAACCACCTATACTACTTCGGCGCTACCCAAAGAGGCGACAAATCTTCTACAAACAAACGAATATTAACTCTAAGGAGATGAAGTTCCGAAAAAAAAAGAACAACACAAAAAGAATAGCAGCAAAAGTATAATTCTTACATTATGACAAAAAAGTATGTACATTTAGTCTCGCAAAGGGCCCCCATTACATTCCACAAAAAGCAAAACATATACAAATCTTAAGGAGCCTCACCATCTTGCCCATCGCCCCCCGTCTGTTCGCCTTCTCGACCATCGCTACTAAAGCGATAAGCTTCATTGAACCAAGAGTCAAAATCAAGTCAGTTAACGTTCTTTGAAGCATAGCCCTCCCGATCAGGGGAGTTGGAACTGTACCCGCAGGCTGCCTGAGTGGCACGAGTTGTGCGCCACTACTCCTGGACCTCTTCCTCAGAGGCACGACCCGCAGTGAGAAGTTTCTTGTATACGTCCAATCTGGCCTCCGCATAAACCCACATCTCATGCGCATCACGAGGCACATCCTCATCAGACAAGAGTTGGGAAGAAGGTCGAGCCACGTCTCCAGTCCTTGGTGGGATAGTACACTTGAGAACATCGACCTTTGTCACCTTGGCTTTGAGTTCGACTGTCAAAACCGCCACCCTATGGTGCAGATCGACAACCTCTGCCACCACCCCACGACTGAGCTCCGACTCCCTTCCCTCAATTTGAGGAGTGATTCCAGCTCACTATCACGAGCCACAGCCTTCACCAACTTCTCATCGGTCTTCTCCAACTCTGCCACCCTATGCTTCAATTGCACATCCTTCTATTCAAGGTTTTCCGAGAACACACGAAATTTGGGGTCATATTGGAAAAGGTCCATCGCCGCCTGATGGTTGGAGAAACACCTCTTATACTTCTTCACCATTTTATTGAAAATAGTTGCTTTCTTCTGCTCGCGACGCCTCCTCTCCACCTCCAAAACTAGGGTCTAAAGAGAAAACATGAGTTAGTACACATCAAAGTCAACCTCACGACATACGGAAGAACAGAAATTTACCTGTAACGTCATACCGGCGACCCTTCGAGATAACTCAGCATCACTGACGGCTCTCAGCATTTCATGCTTACGGGCAGCACATAGTAAAGTCATCTCCAATGCAGCCCGCTCACTGTGCTGTAATAAATTATAAGCCTTTGGAATTACGATTTAGCGGCCGGACCTATCCTCCATCATCTCCACATACGTAGTGCCTTCCGTTAGCCCATCTCTATCCTCTTGATCAACCTTAGGGTCTGATCCCTCAGCATCCCTGCCAACAATAGGTGTCGAGCCACCCTCAGCAACACGAGCTGAGATTGTACCGGCAATAGCACTTGCCTGATGGGAGAGCTTCCCCGAACGAATGGCGTCAGCCATAAAGACATGTCTAGATGTTTGACGGGGTACGTTACTTCTTTCTTCCCTAGTCGCCACCGCCTTACCTGTTTCAAGCCTCCGCCTATTTTTCTCCTTAAGCTCCTCGCCCTCAGAAGGCTCATCCGCAGGTTGCGAAGATAATGTCGATGGCGTCACCTCATTCGTGGCCGCCTCCACAAGCGTAACCTCTTGTAAAGGAACTATGGGCACACCCTCCCTGACGGATGCACAAAATATCTCCTGAATATTCAGACCAACATTTGACCGAGTAGAGGTAGGTACTGTCACCTTCTTCTTAAAAAAAATTCAACTTGTCGACACAAATAGTTCAGTTGATGATGTTTGTGGAAATGACTAAATAAAGTTGAAAATATACCTGAAGGGCCCACGTGGATGTAGCGTTGAAGGAATTCAGACCATGTGCGGGTTTCTTTTGCGTAAGGCAGCAAACCAGCTACCCATTGCTTGATATCAGTGATGAACCGCGGTGTGTGAGTTATTGCTGCAAAATAAAAGGAAAAATCATAATGATGGTACGACCAAAACCGCTAAGGTCATGTACGATAAAGAACTCGATGGATGGAAACGCTTATGATTCGGATTCCATCTCTCTAGGAACCCGATGGGGTTAGACACTAGTTGCTCCATTCTGATAAAGAAGTACCTACGCCAATAACCGCGGTTAGCCTGATCATCCATCTTGAGAACCATCCCTTTCGAGCCACGGTTCTTCAAATGCAACATAGTACCCCTTAGATAGTTGGCGCTGAATAACTGCAAAAGGTGGTGGACAGAGATCTCGCACCTATCCAGCTCTGCATATGTAGACATTATCCTACATACCTTTAAGGTGTACGGAGTAAGTTAAGATGGACACATGTTGTAAAAACGGAAAAGCCCCTCCAATAAAGGAAAGATGGGAAGACCATAACAGATTAAAAAAGGATATTCATAAAACGTGCAATATCCCGGTCTGTGGATGTTCGCTTAATCCGTTCCTACCAAAAGACCATCTCACATGAGCAGGTATGCGAACGACGTGCGAAGACCATCTAAGTTATCCTTCGTTAACTTAGACTTCTCCCAAGGTTGCTCGGAGGAGTCCTTTTGGAAGTCCCTCCTAACAAGAGGTTGCTTCGGTAGCACGTTGTCCACGGTTAAAGGGGTGAGGTCCTCTTCCCTTTCTCTCTCATCACTGTTAGATAGAGGCGGCACATCGGATGGCATATTATCACGAGTCCCCGGATTATTATGCCGTCTGGGTTTTGTCATGATTTTCGTTTAGGGAGTGGTGTACGACACAATCGAAAGTGTATTTTTTGAGAAACTATGGGTTTTCGAAGAAAGGGAGTGCTTTCTTAGAAGGTCAGAAAATGCTTGCAAATGATCAAAAGTTGGATCAAGTTAAACCCTTTCCCTATTTATAAGGTTAGGTGGCATTGAAATCGAAGAGGCAAGGTTCAAACAGGCGCGAGAAACCGAGCATCAGAATGCCTTTTGTACTTCCTCGGGAACACGCGTGATGATAACGCATGCGTGTGATGACATCACCCTAAGAAAGGGATTGCGCGCCAACATTTCAATAAATTCAAATATTCACTCGTTCACGCTGCCGTCTTCAAGCATGGTCATGTTCTCCCAAAACAAGATTCACGGTTCCGTCCATCGAGGACGCACTTCGGTGCGTCACCGACGAACGGAGGGACTAACTGTGTAGGGTCAAATTCTGCCCCACTACGTCCCCACGCTGGTAGCAACAACCAACGAACACACGCTAAGCCAAAGTAAGGGCACGACCTAAGAATGTCGGGGTGAAGTGTACCACCGGTCTCATCGTCTCCTCAAAAGAGTGTGATCAATCTCTGTATTATTATATTATTTCAAGGAGGTTCTCCTATTATAAAAATAAGGATCTAATATTGTAAAGGGATCTGATCTTTTTGGAACAAGCGCTCTCTCTCTCTTGTATATTCAATCTATCGGAAGTAATAACAAACATAATACATATCTCTTGGTCTCATTATCTTCGATTATAAATTACCTTTGATTCATTTTAATTATATTCACTTGTAAAGTAATTAGTATCTTTGGAGTCAAACACTAACTATAATGCCTAAGTAGAGGGATTCTCTTATGTTGTTTTTGAGAGCTTAACTGTTGTTTAATTGTAAATAGAGGGAGTCCCTCTATCAAATCCAATCTTTTGTTTAAAGTTTCGCTGTCAGGGATCTGAAATTCTATGCCCTGTCCCTTTTGTACATTTTCAGCATATTAATTATAATATGCCACCCTCTGAGTAACGACATTTGTTACAACTTTAACAGAGGATATAGTTAAGCATTATTTAATACTTGAAGAGTAAATTTCAATAGTTCCCAGGTGTATGCTATTTCTTTAGTGTATTGAAAAAGACCTCCACGTTTTCCTAATGATAATTTTCGACAATTGATAGTAACTGAGTTATACTTAAATCATTTTTCTCAATGATTGGTAGATATACTCTAGTCATTCTCAGAGTTTCCTATTCAGATGTTGTGTTTTTATATACCCCATGAAGGGTTGCATCGTTTAGGTCATAACTGGTTGAACGAAGTCTGTCTTAGTTGTACTTGGCCCATTTTGGACAAAAAATATT
Source organism: Nicotiana noctiflora (assembly GCA_032618575.1). Taxonomy (NCBI): domain Eukaryota; kingdom Viridiplantae; phylum Streptophyta; class Magnoliopsida; order Solanales; family Solanaceae; genus Nicotiana; species Nicotiana noctiflora. The sequence goes on along the minus strand of JASVEL010005955.1, from coordinate 118,738 downwards.
AATTACTAGTACTATTTAAAAAGAGGTTGGAGCATATTCTGCTTATTAAATATTCTTGGTTGCTGAGTCCTTGATATATTTTATACTGATATACCAACCAAAGTCAATCCATACTATCGTTCTCTTGTATTTGTGTTGGTATAAATATGTGCCTCTACCTCCCACTATTTCCAATCATCCACAATATTGAGTTTCTCTATTATAAAGCAGTTAAATAGCACAACTCCTCCATCTCCTTCAGGCTCTAGTTGTAATAATAGTATGGAGCCTGTGGCATCAATATCAGGAGAATGGAGCTCCTTCAGTGGAATGTATTTAACTGAGGAGGCTGATTTTATGGCACATCTACTTGGTACCTGTTCACTTCCAAATGAACTACCATCCACTTATTGGACTGGTCATGCATCAACTATGAACATGGGAGGAGCAAGAGAAGTTCCATTTTATTCTTCAAATGACACTAACAATAGTATGTATAGTAGTGGTACTGGTTCTTGTTTCCCCCCTCGGAGTCATTCTCGGCCTATCTTGATGAGAAATGATAGTTCATTAACAATGGAATATGGTCTTGTGGAAGGTCAAATCAATCCAATTGAAGCGGATGCTTATTTCCTTAACCGAGATCATGATGACAGCATGGAGTATAATGAAAACATGCCTGAAGTTCTTGATGGAAATGGTTTGCAGCTTGGAAGAAGAGATTATTATGAGCAATTTCCTGAAGACAAAATGGATAGATCATCAGAGAGCTCCAAGAAAAGATGCCGGTTGCATGGGCCTGGACATGTAAGTCATGTCGTTGAACTTTGAGAAATTTCTACGTGATTTAGTACTTTTTGTGGTTTCCTGATGATCTCACTTTTCTGTTGTAGGTCCCCAACAACAAGAGAAGCACAAAGCTTGAGACTGGAGAGAGGGATGGGAAAAACAAGGCAGTGCTTCAGAGGCAGAACTCTATGATTAGTTGCTGCTCAGAAGATGAATGTGTTAATGTTTCTCATGAGTTGACCAGAAAAACCAGAGCCAGCAGGGGTTCAGCAACTGACCCCCAGAGCTTGTACGCTAGGGTATGTAACTGCCTATTACTTCAGATATTCCGGTTCCTTTTTTGGTCTGTTTAGAAAAGGATAACTTTATATATTTTGACTTTAAATTTTTTATTTTACCTTAAATGACATGCTACTACATGCTATCATATTCATAAGAATGTTATGACATAAGTAAGACCGAGTTCTAACCATGTATTTATACTAGATTGGTCATTTCTAGATCATCTAGCATATAATTATATGTCTAACAATCTTTCTTTTCCTTCTTACAGAAAAGAAGAGAGAGAATTAATGAGAAATTGAAGACCTTGCAGAGTCTCATCCCTAACGGAACTAAGGTAAGTGAGTATATATCAGTGGAACTGTATTAGTGATGGTGTTATCTGCTGAGAGAATGGGCACCTAAAAAAGCAAAATATATATTTGATGACAGGTTGACATCAGTACCATGCTTGAAGAGGCTGTTCTGTATGTCAAATTTTTGCAACTCCAAATCAAGGTAAGATTTTTTTTTCCCTTCACAGATTATTACAATGCATTAAAAATTAAACAAGATGAAGATGTTAGTAAAGAGAACAATATAGAAGAAGAGGTTATATTCTAAGTGAAGAAGAAGAGTAAGGGAAGAACACTTTGTATTTTGGGAGAGGGGTTGTTTTCATTCAACTTGATGCAAATGGCACTACAAGAGGGCTTATTTATAGGTGCTAATGGAACACCCTAGAACCATTCTAGATAAATCTTATCACCTAGAATACAAAAGATTATTCTAGAGTTTCTACAAGATAAGATTTATCTCCTAGGAATTACAAAGAGAATTCTAGACATTGCACATGCCAGATTATCCAAGACAATTCTAGAACAAGTACCATCTAGATAATTCTAAATTATTATTATTATTATTAACACTCCCCCTTAATTTTGAATTATCTTCTGCACCCCAAGACTTGATCTTAATCTTCGAAAGTCTTCAAACTTGAGCGGCTTTGTGAAGATATCGGCAACTTGATCATGAGTCTTCACATATATGAGCTCCACTTCTTTATTGGCAATCCTCTCCCGGATAAAGTGATACCTTGTATCAATATGCTTGCTTCGTTCATGGTACACCGGATTCTTAGCAAGTTCTTGAGCGGATTTGTTGTCAATATAAATCTCCGTGGCTTCATCTTGTGGCAAATTGAGCTCCTTCAATAATCTCCTTAGCCAAATACCATGACATGTACATGATGTTGCTGCCACATATTCAGCTTCACAAGTTGACAGAGTAACAATATCCTGTTTCTTAGAGCTCCAACAAATAGCACATTTACCCAAGAAGAATAAAAATCCGGTTGTGCTTTTTCTATCATCAACATCTCCAGCAAAGTCGCTATCACAAAATCCCACAAGCTTGAAGTTACTAGAAGATGAATAAAATAACTCAAAATCAATCATACCTTTTAGATAACGAAGTATTCTTCTAGCAACCTTTAAGTGGGTAGAAGTAGGAGCTTCCATGAAGCGACTTACAACTCCAACCGCATATAGTATATCTGGCCTTGTACATGTCAAGTACCTTAGACTTCCCACAAGACTCTTGAAAAGAGTAGGATTCACCTTTTCTCCATCATCGAACTTTGACAACTTTAATCCACTCTCCATTGGTGTATTCACGGGATTGCAATCAAGCATGTTAAACTTCTTCAATACCTCCTTTGCATAGCTTTCTTGAGAGATAAATATGCCTTCCTCCATTTGCTTCACTTCTAAACCCAAGTAGTATGACATGAGACCTATGTCCGTCATCTCGAACTCATGGGACATTGCCTTCTTAAAATCTTCAAACAAACTTGGGTTATTTCCCGTGAAAATAAGATCATCAACATAAAGACAAACAAGCAATATATCTCCATTAGAATATTTGATATAAAGAGAATATTCACTAGGGCAACGAACAAATCCATTTTCTTGAAAATATTTGTCAATGCGGCTGTTCCATGCCCGTGGTGCCTGCTTCAATCCATATAATGCTCTTTTCAACCTCAAAACTTTATCTTCATGACCTTTGACGACGAAGCCCAATGGTTGCTCAATGTAGACTTCTTCTTCAAGATAGCCGTTCAAGAAAGCCGACTTGACATCCAACTGATAGATCTTCCACTTCATTTGTGCCGCCAAAGAAATAAGCAAGCGAATCGTCTCCATGCGGGCAACGGGTGCATAGACTTCCTCATAGTCCACTCCATGCCTTTGCTTGTAGCCTTTAGCCACAAGTCTTGCTTTGTATCTCTCGACCTCTCCCTGTGCATTTTTCTTTGCCTTGTAGACCCATTTCACTCCAATTGCTTGATGTCCTCTGGGAAGAGTTGTTAGCTCCCATGTGTTGTTCTTCTCTATTGCCTTGATCTCCTCTTCCATAGCTTGTCTCCACCGTTTGTCCCTGGCAGCTTCTTCAAAGTTCACTGGTTCACTTTCAACAAAGAGACAAACTAAATTACTATAATCAAAGTTAGTAATTCTTTCGGTATTCTCAAGAAGATCCACCAAAGTTCTCGTTTTCTCTGGCCTTTCTCCATTTGAGCTTTCTGTAGATGAAGGAGATGCATCATTAGTTGGAGAAGGCGGTGGAGTTGGATCTTGCACAGGTGCAGAATGCTCTTGTTCTTCTTCATCTTCAAAATATGGAAGAAAATCATATGTCCTTTCTTCTTGAGCTTCCCAATTCCAAGTTGTTTCTTCATCAAATTCAACATCGCGACTCACCACCACTTTGCCATTCGTTGGGTTGTACAACTTGTACCCTTTTGAGCTTGTGTCATAGCCAATGAACACATGCTTGACACTTTGATCATCAAGTTTGGCTCTCCCTTGTTGTGGCACATGAGCATAGGCTATGCTCCCAAAAATTCTCAAGTGCTTGACACTTGGCTTTCTTCCACTCCATGCTTCTTGAGGAGTTTGATCTTTCACATTCTTCGTAGGAGACCTGTTACTCAAATAAACAACACAAGAAACAGCCTCGGCCCAAAATTCCTTGGGCATAGTTTTAGCTTTCAACATACATCTAGCCATGTTAAGAATGGTTCTATTTTTCCTTTCTGCAACTCCATTTTGTTGCGGTGAATAAGGTACCGTTAGAGGGCGACGAATTCCATGAGATTCACAAAATTCATTAAATTCTCTCGAAGTAAATTCGCCTCCTCTATCGGACCTTAAGGCTTTAATTTCAAAGCCAATCTCCTTTTCCACCATTGCTTTAAAAATTTTAAATGCACCAAATACTTCCGATTTTTGCTTCAAAAAATAAACCCAGGTCTTTCTACTAAAGTCATCAATAAAGAGTAAGAAATATTTACTCTTACCAAAAGAAGGTGGAGTGATTGGTCCACACACATCCGTATGAACAAGTTGGAGTGGCTTGGTTGCTCTTGATGTGGCCTCCTTTGGAAAACTCCTCCTTGCATGTTTGCCAAGAAGACAAGCTTCACATAATTGATTGGGATGATTTATTAAAGGCATCCCGTGCACCATATTCTTTTCTCCCATTGATTTAAGTGACTCAAAATTCAAGTGCCCAAATCTCATGTGCCAACACCATGATTCTTCTTTCACATTTGCATTCAAACACTTTGCTTCAATTGTTTTAAGATTCAAAGAAAACAATCTATTTTTGGACATATGAACTTTAGCAATTAGAGTGCCACTTGAATCTCTAAGCCAAAGATTCATGTCTTTCATATGAATGTCATACCCCTTTTCAAGAAATTGTCCCAAACTCAAAATATTATTTTTCAACTTTGGCACATAGTAAACATCTTTGATTAATTTGTGACTACCATCTTTAGAGGAGATAAGAATCGTACCTATTCCTTCAATTTGGATCTTTGAAGTATCTCCAAATGATACATTGCCTTTCACCCTTTTGTTGAGCTCCACGAACTTGTCTTTGTATCCGCACATGTGGTTGCTCGCTCCATTGTCCAAATACCATGAGCTACAATCATCCTTGTCTTCTTCCTTGAGTGCTAACAATAATGTTGACTCTTCATCTTCCTTCTTGTCTTCAACAAGGTTGGCCTTCTCTTCAACATTGGTACGACACTCCCAAGAATAATGGCCAAATTTATGACAATTATAGCACTCAACTTCAGATTTATCATACCTCTTTTGATTTGTTTCTTGATGGTAGCCACGTCCTCTTCCTCCACCTCGACCACGACCTTTATATGTTTGGTTGTTTTTCTCTTCAATGTTGAAATTCCTTTCATAACTTCTTCCTCTTCCACGACCGCCACCGCGTCCTCTTCCTCGTCCACGTCCTCGATAGCTCTTTGCGCCTCCATCGTCCTTCAATGATGCCTTGGTTTTAAGGAGTTGCTCTAGCGGCTCTTCTTGCCTCCTCTTGATCTTTTCTTCGTGGGCTTGCAAAGAACCTTCTAGTTGCTCCACCGTCATAGAGTCTAAATCTTTAGACTCCTCAATAGCACATACCACAAAATCAAATTTAGGTGTCAGAGAGCGAAGGATCTTTTCTACCACACGAACATCTTCAATTTTCTCTCCGTACCTTTTCAATTGGTTCAGAACAGCCCGCACTCTTGAACAATAGTCCGAAATAGATTCGGATTCCTTCATTTTTAAAGCTTCAAAATCAGCCCTTAGAGATTGAAGCTTCACCTTCTTCACTTTGTCAACTCCTTGGAGAGATGTTTGTAAAATCTCCCAAGCTTCTTTTGAGGTGGTTGCATCGGCCACCTTCTCAAACATGGTATCATCCAAACATTGATGGATAAGAGAGAGGGCTTGTTGATCCTTCTTCCTTAATTTTGCCAAAGAATCCTTCTCATTTTGAGGCAAAGTTTCCTCGTTGTCGGGTTCCTCAAACCCTTCTTCTACAATCTTCCATGCATCTTGAGAGCCAAGTATGGCTTTCATCCTTATACACCATTTTTGGTAGTTCTCTTTTGTAAGACGAGGAAATTGGAAAGCAAGTAGGCCGTTGCCATTATTTGCCATGGCTCTGATACCACTATGTTAGAAAAGAGAACAATATAGAAGAAGAGGTTATATTCTAAGTGAAGAAGAAGAGTAAGGGAAGAACACTTTGTATTTTGGGAGAGGAGTTGTTTTCATTCAACTTGATGCAAATGGCACTACAAGAGGGCTTATTTATAGGTGTTAATGGAACACCCTAGAACCATTCTAGATAAATCTTATCACCTAGAATACAAAAGATTATTCTAGAGTTTCTACAAGATAAGATTTATCTCCTAGGAATTACAAAGAGAATTCTAGACATTGCACATGCTAGATTATCCAAGACAATTCTAGAACAAGTACCATCTAGATAATTCTAAATTATTATTATTATTATTAACAGAAGATACGTACCAATAGTAATTAACTGCTTCTCACTTTGAGATCAATATATGGAACTTAATGTCATACTTTTGGTTTGGGATCTGCAGCTTTTGAGCTCTGATGATCTATGGATGTATGCTCCCATTGCGTACAACGGAATGGACCTTGGGCTCGATCTGAGGATTGTCATTCCAAAATGATGACCTTGAAAAGCTCAAGACATGACGGTGTTGGATTTCTATATCAGTATATTGAGAGCGTTATCATACAGGGCATGAAGAATATTGCAGTTTTGTAATGGTGCCTATAATTGATACTTACTGCTTTTCAGACTGGTTATTATCTTATCTACGACAACTGACCATTCTGTTGATCAAATATTCAAATTCAATAACTTCCTTTCTGGAACTCAACCTGCTGAAGGGTTTTAACAATTTCTCGTTATATAGATTATTTTGTATACGACTCTGAATTCTGACAGTTTATATGAAATCACTGTAATATATAATTGATTTATACTTTGTTATTTTTAATGATGAGCTGATCGATTCTATATATTATTTGTGAAAATTATTGTTAATTTGTCGGTAAGGTCTGCATACATATTATCCTCCCCATACCTGTGAGCAGGGACAGAGGCAGGGGGCGCAAGGGTGTTCACCCGAACACCCTTCGCCGAAAAATTATACTATATATATAAGGCAAAATCTATTTTTTAAGTCTATATATTAAGTTTTGAATACCCTTGACACAAGGCAAATGTTTGGCTTAATGGTCAAGGGTATTCAAAATGTGTAAAAGATTGCAGGTTTGATTCTTGTGAGCTCCAAGCCAAATTTTTTTGAACACCCTTAGTATATATGCTGCTTCCGCCATTGCCTGTGAGATTACACCGGGCCATTGTTGTTGTTGTAGTATTGTCATCCGTCTGATACTTATTAACAAGCAAAAAAGTTAAGATTGACAAACATATTCTTTTCATTATGTACACAAGCAAGAGTAAATTCAATGACAACAACACTAGGATCCTATATTATAAGCAATTAGATGAATAATCACTGTTATACTAGACGAAATTTCTTACACTCCACGTGTGATGATCGAAAAAATTTATGACGTTTAGGTATACAACCAACAGATGGCGGCACGTTATTGGGCAGAAGAGGAACTGCATGCAACCGGATTTAGATTGTCCCATGCACCGGACACAACAGCCGATACAGGGCAACCCATTTTGCATGTGGAGTGGCGGAATTTCGTACAACTTAATATAGTATAAAAGGCAACATATAGTTCTTCCTCACACATTCTAGAAGATTTCATCCACGTAAAAAACGGTTGTGACTCTGATGGCAACGGATGTATATGTGTATGTGTAAATATATCAATGCTTAATTAGTCCTTTCCACAGTCAGTTGTGTTGCGTTTATAAATGTTTATCTGGAGGCTTCGTTGGCCCAGATTCTAAGATATAAGATCTAAGTATGATCATCGGTTTGCACGGGCCTTCTGGTGTCACGTGCCGGTCGCATAGTGTGACAGAATTATACTAGAACAAGGTCTAATATGTTTGGCTCATAACGTAGAATGAATTGAGAATACTGTAACAATAAGTAGTAGTACGTAGCTAGGTGGCAACCAAAATTTTACTCTGAAGAAAAGATATGTAAAGTATACTCCTAATATCTTTGTTAATTCTACAAATAGACTAGTATATATTTATGGAACCTAAAGTATTCAATACTAGAAATGGATTCAATAGAAGTATTGAACACCAAAAGTGGATAAAATTATCTTTTACAAAGTTAGTGCATAAAATTTGAATTCTCTCTATTTTAAAAAATAAGATTATCAAGTTAGATAAGAGGTGTTAAACGGGCCGAGTCAGCCCGATTCCGGACCACCCCAGATCGGTAGAAACTAAAATCGATCTGGACTAGTAAGAGGGGGCTCGACTGGGCTGGGTAGGGGTTGGGGGTTGGCGTAATTGAGTTGGCCCAAACGGATAACCGGAACCGATTGAACCCAATAGAGTGAATAGTACCTCTTACCGGGTTAACCGACCCGGTTCAAACGGACATATATATTTTTTTAATTTTTCGAAATGATGGGCCCCACTGACCGTTGGAAATGGTCAGACCATGTTTTTGGTCCGTTGGCCAACAGAAATATTGCACAAATAGCCTTTTTTTTAAAAAAAAAAATTTAACCTTTTTTCAATTTACAAAACTAACCTTTTCTAAAACTATAACCCTCCCCCCTCCCTCCCCCACCCCTCTTCGTTTCTTCACTCAATACTCATTTCTCAATCTCAACTTCTCTCGTTATCTCATTCTCCAATTTGCAAGACTTCAAGTCTTCAATTCATCATTTCATCTTCTAATTTTATTTGGCTCTCTTTTCTTGACTTTAACTTATCGTGTTTTGTCATTCGAAATTTGAAGTTTGAACAATTGAAGTTCAAAATTGAAATACTTGCTTGATGTTTGTTCGTGGTAACATCAGAATTGCGTAATCAAGTGCTCAATTTATTGTCGAATTCGGTGCACTCCCTCCAACTCTTTCTCTTATTTAATTTTTAATTGCATATTAATTTTAGCTTATACTTTAATTTTTTCAATATGTTTAATGGTGCTAAAAGAGCATGTAAACGAATTACTGGTAGGAAAAATAAAAAAAAATGGTAGTTCTTCCAGCATCTGGTAGTAATAGTTAACCCATAATCATTTACACATATTTCCGAATCATCGCCTAATGATAATTTAGATATAGATTATGAACAATTACAAGAAGATTTTGGAATAGAAGATAATGAAATAGGAATGGAAGATGGGATACTAGCTACACCTACTAGTGTTGGAGTTGGTAGTGTTGGGGTTTTACAAGGGATGGTGGTCGTGGCAGTGGTAGTAGACCACATATGGCTCCGACTACTAATCGTAGAAAACGAAGTAAGGTTTAAATTTTTTTTGAAATAATAGAAGGTACTCATAGAGTTAAATGCAAATTTTGTAAAGGTGATATTAAACATTTGACTGGAAAAAATTTAGGGGAGACTGAGATGCTTAGTAGACATATGAGAACTGAGCATCTCATAAAATGGGGCGCTGTTGGTAATGGAAATCAAACAACTATTAACCCTACTACTGGAGGTCTAGTGAAATATGATAAAATGAAGGATCGTGAAGAGTTAGCAAAAATGATTGCTTTGGGTTGTCTATATTTTCATTTGCTTCTTCATCATATTTTAGTATGTATATTCAAATGATTTACAATCCTTTATTTAAAGGTATCTCTAGAAGTACTTGTAGAGCTGATATCTTTAGACTTCATGAACAATATCAAACATACATATGTTATTTATTTAGCCACCTTCCTTGTAGAGTTTCTCTAACTTCTGATATTGACCATGCTATTAATGGAAATGATTATCTGACAGTTACATATCATTGGATAGATGATACTACTTGTATGCAAAAACGTATTATCGCTTTTAGATATAATGAAGATCAGAGTCATACTGTTGCATTTATATGTAGTACTATTTGTGAAGTAGTTGAATTTTATAATCTAAAGCAAAAAGTATTTCATGTTAGGTGTGCATGTTATGTTTATAATTTAATTGTTAAAAGTGGCCTTAATTTATTTTCAACTGAGATTACTCATGTTAGAAAAGTAGATGGTGTTATCCAAGAAAATAATAGACAATCTAGAATAAAGGAATTTAAGAATAAGTGTGTCCAGTATAACCTTAAATCCAGATTCATGCCAAGATAGAATTTTATATATATATATATATATATATATATATATATATATATATATATATTGCTCTACAAATATAGATTCCCAATAACTGAAGTTGCTAATGCACATTGTACTGATCCAAACCGTATGTTAACATCTAGTACTTGGGAGGTCATTAATAATATTGTTAGATTTTTATATAAATTTTATACAGCTACTGTCGAAGAGTTATCCTTCTGTGCGTGTTCAGTGGAGAGGTCAGCCTCCTGAGGCATCGACCTGGGAGTCCGAGTCTGATATGCGGAGCCGCTACCCACATTTGTTTCCTGACTCAGGTACTTCTTTCTTTTGTCCGTTCGAGGACGAACGGTTGTTTTAGAGGTGGAGATTGTGACGACCCAAAAGGGTCATCACTTGTTTTATTAATCATTCCGAGCTTTGGAGGTCTTGAAAACCTCATTTATAGTTGCCTCGATTTGCGTGTACAGTCCGGGCACAAAGCTGGAAAAGATTTATGTTGAAATATGTAAAATATGTGAAAAAGTAGAAGAATTTTGATATTAATATTGATATGGTTGACTTTGGTCAACATTTTTGGTAAACGGACCCGGATCCGTGATTTGATTATTTCAGAAAATCCGTAGAAAAATATGGAACTTGGGCATATGTCCGGAATTGAAATCCGAGGTCTAGAACCCCGATAAAAGAATTTTTCTGTTAAATTGTTTTCTAAAAATGTTTAAGGAAAATGAAACTGATTTTTTATTAAAAAGTACTGGTATCGGGCTCGTATTTTGGTTCCGACGCCCGGTACAGGTCATATATATTGGTTAAGCGCTTCCTGTAAAGTTTGGTTGAAAACGGACGTCGTTTGACGTGTTTCGGCCTTAAATTGGAAAGTTTGGAAATTATGGAATTTGAAGGAATTCTTGAGTTTTAAGGCTCAATTCAATGATTGTGATGTTATATTGGCGATATGATCGCACGAACAAGTCCATAACGTGTTTTTGAGGTTGTGTACATGTTTGGTTTGGAGCCCGAGGGGCTCGGGTAAAGATTTGATAGGCCGTTGGATGAAAATTCTGAATTTTTGAACTGCTGGTTTTTCACCCAGCTGTTGTCTTCGCAATTGCGAAGAATTTCTCGCAATTGCGAAGGTGGCAAGTCAAGGAAGGGTTCGCAAATGCGAACCCTGGGTCGCAAATGCGAAGGTGCCCAGGACCAGTTGGTTCGCAAATGCGAACCTTATTTCGCAAATGCGAGAAATCCCTAGAAGTAGCCTAGTTCGCAATTGCGAACATATGTTCGCAATTGCGAGGACCCCAGATTTGCCTTGGCTTCGCAAATGCGAACAAAAGTTCGCAAATGCGAACTTCCCAGCCTTAGCTTATTTTTCAAACTCCCGAAATTGGTCGGGGTTCGCAATTGCGAACCCATGTTCGCAAATGCGAACACAGAGACCTGAAAAACACGAATTTCAGTCATTTCTTCACATTTTACAAAACCCAAAACACCCATTTGCGATTCTTCAAGGATTTATTCTTCATCAAAACGATTGTAAGTTACTTTTTACTTAATTCTTTCAATTCCTAACATCATTAAACATGTTTTTCATAAGAAATCAAAGATTTTCATGGTAAAATTCTTGTTTTTGTTAGAAAATGGGGTTTTTCATAAATTGGGGAATTGGACCTCGAATTGAGGTCCGATTTTGAAACAAATTATATATATGAACTCGTGGAGGGATGGGTAACCGGATTTTGGTCCTAACCCCGAATTCCGACCATGTGGGCCCGGGGTTGAAATTCACTATTCATGGCAGAATGTTGTAAAAGTGGTATTTGGTCTTAAGAATTAGTTGGTTGAGTAGAATTGATGATATTAAATCAATTGTGTATAGATACGATTGGATTGGAGTCAAATTCGAAAGGAAAGGGCATTGCTACGGATTAAATCATTCGTAAACTTTCGAGGTAAGTGTTTGTTCTATCCTAGTTTGTAGGAATATGAATTTAGTTATGAATAAAATGTTGAATAAGAATTATTGGTGCTATACCGGTAATGGAAGTAAATTGTTGAAATTATTATAAATTATTGGCTTAAAAACCGGTAATTATAAATATTGTTAATACAGAGATTATTGGCTAAATGCCGGTAATATATATATATATTTATGAAATGGGATCGTGTGGTACGCCGACCACGAAGTGATTTAAATCTTGGCATTGGCCATAGTTGCCGGTAGCCTATTGTTATATTTGGGAGCGGGTGGTACCCCTACCACAAGATATGATTGTTGATATATTTGGGAGCGGGTGGTACGCCTACCACAAGGTATAACTATTGATATATTTGGGAGCGGGTGGTACGCCTACCACAAGATATAATTACTGATATATTGGGAGCGGGTGGTACGCCTACCACGAGAGGTAATTATTGTGATAGTTGGGAGCGGGTGGTACGCCTACCACGAGACATGAAATGAAAGAGTAAATTGAGACATGAAAGTAAGATTATTTTGGACATCTTGAGTTATTGAATATTATTATATTATTTCAGAGCAGAGTTTTTCTTCATAAATGTATTATATATATATGTATATCTATATTGCAACTGTACAAGTTTAGGTGGGTGACCGGCCTTAGCCTTGTCACTAGTTCGCTGGGATAGGCCAGGCACTTACCAGCACATGGGGTCGGTTGTGCTGATACTACACTCTGCGCTCTTTTTGCGCAGATACAGGTTACGGACAGCAGCAGCGACAGTAGCGATTTGTGGATTCTCCGACTACCGAGACTACGAGGTAGCCTTGCAGGCGTCCGCAGGACCCGTTGTCTCTCCTATCTATGCTTTTCATTCTGTTATCTCATGTAATCGAGATAAACAGCTTGTATTTTCTTTCAAACAATTATGTGTATTATTCTTAGAAGTTCGTGAGTATTGTGACACCAGTCTTGGGTAGTGTATCAGATTTGGATTTTTTTCTTTATCATATCTGGCTAAGTCTTCCGCTAATTTTGATTATTCCGTTGTAAGTTTTATGTTGTTAATAATAAATTGGTTATTAATGGAATTGTTATTAATATTTGGCTTGCCTAGCTTCTATTTAGTAGGCGCCATCATGACCCCGATGGTGGGAAATCCGGGTCGTGACAAGTTGGTATCAGAGCACTAGGTTGCATAGGTCTCACAACTCACGAACAACCTTAGTAGAGTATGAAGGATCGGTACGGAGACGTCTGTATTTATCCTCCAGAGGCTACAGAGTTAGGAAAATATTCTCTTTATTCTTTCCAGTCGTGCGACTTGATCTTTTGAATGTTAATTGAACTTCTACTCTGTTCTTCCGCGGATGGTAAGGACACGTGCATCCTCATCTACTGACCAGCAGCCCGAGGTCCCAACAGCGGCAGCTCCTGCTAGGGGTAGAGGCCGAGGTCGAGGTCGTCCTAGAGGACAAGGTAGGGGCAGAGCTCAGCCCCGAGCAGCAGCACGAGTGGCAGAACCTCAAGTTCATATAGAGGAGGAAATTCCAGCCCCAGCAGCTCCAGTAGGCCCAGCTCAGGTCCCAGGAGGAGCTTTATTTTCACCGGATCTTCAGGATGCTTTGGTCCGGATAGCGGGTTTTATGGATCATGTCACCAGAGCAGGTTTATTACCGGTAGCACCAGCCACTTCTCAGGCTGGAGGAGGTAATCAGACTCCTGCTACGCGCACTCCGGAGCCAGTAATTCCCCAGGCTCAAGATCCTGTGATTCAGCCAGTTGAGGCAGTTCGGCCTATTATTGCGACTCCGTCTAATGATGGTGCGGCTATGTCTGCTGATGCGTTGTGGAGATTGGACAGGTTTACCAAGCTGTTCACTACCACATTCAGTGGTACTCCTTCAGAGGATCCACAAGATTTCCTATACAGCTGCCACGAAGTTCTCCGTACTATGGGTATTGTGGAGACTAATGGTGTGGATTTTGCTACTTTTCGGTTATCTGGTTCCGCCAAGACTTGGTGGAGAGATTATTGTCTAACCAGGCCAGCGGGATCGTCATCTTTGACTTGGGAGCAGTTTGCGGAATTATTCTTGGAGAAGTTCCTTCCAGCTACTCAGCGGGAGTTTATGCGCAGACAATTTGAGCGTCTTCATCAGGGTTCTATGTCTGTCACTCAGTACGAGACTAGGTTCGTGGACCTGGCTCGTCATGCTATTATCATACTTCCCACAGAGCGAGAGAGAGTGAGGAGGTTTATTGATGGTTTGAATCAGCCAATTCGGCTACAGATGGCTATGGGAGCAGGAACTGAAATCACTTTTCAGGGAGGCGGCTAATGCAGCCCGCCGGATCGAGATGGCTCTGTCACAGGGAGCGAGACATGGATCAGATAAGAGATCTCGTAATTCGGGTAGATTCAGTGGTACCTCGTCCGGAGATAGAGATTTTTATGATAGAGGCCATCCTCCTAGGCCTTATCAGTCAGCTCTTCAGGTTTCTCATGATGCTTCAGGTGATCGTAATTCTCAGCCACGCTACTCTGATCAGCAGCCTATTAGTGCACCACCACTTCGCTATTTTCAGCAGTCGAGGGCTTGTTTTACGTGCGGTGATCTTAGGCACATTGCAAGGTATTGCCCTCGAGCTTCTGACAGATCTCACCAGCAGGGTTCTCGTGCCATGATTCAGGCCCCAGTTCCCTCACAGCCTGCCCAGCCGGCTAGAGGCGGAGGTAGAGGACATAGAGGTGGAGGTAGAGGTCATAGAGGTGGAGCTCGGACCGATAGAGGTAGAGACCAGCCAGCAGCTGATCGTCCTAGAGATATTGCTCAGGGTGGTGGGGCACAGCCCCGATGTTATGCACTTCCCGCCAGACCAGAGGCTGAGTCTTCTGATGCCGTCATTACAGGTATTATTTTGGTTTGTGATAGAAAGGCATCAAGCATTATTTGACCCTGGGTCTACATATTCGTATGTGTCTTCCTATTTTGCACCATACTTGGTTCAGCCCAGTGATCCACCGAGTGTTCCTGTTCATGTGTCTACACCAGTAGGCGACTCTATTGTGGTTGATCGAGTTCATCGGTCATGTATTATAGTAATTGAGGGTCTTGAGACCCGTGCTTATTTATTACTCCTAAATATGGTGGACTTCGATATTATACTAGGCATGGACTGGCTATCTCCGTATCATGCTATTCTAGATTGCCATGCCAAGACTGTGACTTTAGCCCCGCCAAATTCGCCTCGTATAGAGTGGAAAGGAATTTCAGGTCATACTAGCCGTAATGTTATTTCTTATGTTAAAGCTCGGCGTATGGTTGGAAAGGGATGCTTGGCTTATTTGGCCTATGTCCGTGATTCTAGTGCTGAGGTTCCTTCTATTGACTATGTGCCTGTGGTTCGCGAATTTCCTGAAGTATTTCCTTCAGACTTGCCAGGTATGCCGCCCGATAGGGACATTGATTTTTGCATTGATTTGGCTCCAGGCACTCAGCCCATTTCCATTCCCCCATACCGTATGGCTCCGCCGGAGTTAAAAGAATTGAAGGAACAGTTGCAGGATTTACTTGAAAAGGGTTTCATTAGGCCCAGTGTTTCGCCGTGGGGTGCACCCGTATTATTTGTAAAGAAGAAAGATGGTTCGATGAGAATGTGCATTGACTATCGACAGTTAAACAAGGTGACTATCAAAAATAAATATCCACTTCCGAGAATTGATGATTTATTTGACCAGCTTCAGGGTGCCAAGGTATTTTCAAAGATAGATTTGAGATCTGGCTATCATCAGCTGAAGATTAGGGCATCCGATGTCCCTAAGACCGCGTTCCGCACTCGGTATGGACATTATGAATTTCTGGTCATGTCTTTTGGGTTGACAAATGCTCCAGTAGCTTTTATGGAATTAATGAATCGGGTGTTCCGGCCTTATTTAGACTTGTTTGTAATAGTCTTCATTGATGACATATTAATATATTCCCGCGGTCAGGAGGAGCATGCGCAACATCTCAGAGTGGCCTTACAGACTCTGAGAAATAGCCAGCTATATGCAAAATTTTCAAAGTGTGAATTTTGGCTAAGTTCAGTTGCATTCCTGGGACATATTGTGACGGCAGCAGGTATTCAGGTTGATCCAAAGAAAATTGAGGCAGTCAAGAGCTGGCCTAGACCGACATCAGCCACGGATATTCGGAGTTTCTTGGGGTTAGCGGGTTATTACCGCCGATTCGTAGAAGGATTTTCTTCTATTGCAACCCCACTGACCAGATTGACCCAGAAGGGTGTTCAATTTGAATGGTCCGATGAATGTGAGGCGAGCTTTCAAAAGCTCAAGACAACCTTGACCACGGCACCGGTATTGGTTTTACCCACAGGTACGGGACCTTATACTGTTTATTGTGATGCTTCCCGTATTGGGCTTGGTGCAGTGTTAATGCGGGATGGCAAGGTTATTGCCTATGCTTCGAGGCAGTTGAAGATTCATGAGAAGAACTATCCAGTGCATGATCTAGAATTGGCGGCGATTATTCACGCATTGAAGATCCGGAGGCATTATTTGTATGGTGTAGCATGTGAAGTGTATACCGATCATAAGAGTCTTCAGTATTTGTTTAAGCAGAAAGAGTTGAATATGAGGCGGAGAAGATGGCTAGAGTTGCTGAAAGACTATGATGTTACTATTTTATATAACCCAGGTAAGGCCAATGTGGTGGCCGATGCATTAAGTAGAAAGTCTGCCAGCATGGGTAGTCTTGCATATATTCCGGTCAGTCAGAGACCATTAGCTCTAGATGTCCAGGCCTTAGCCAACCGGTTCGTGAGATTAGACATTTCCGAGCCTAGCAGAGTGTTAGCCTGCACGGTCGCTCGTTCTTCTTTATTAGAGCGTATCCGTGAGAGGCAATTTGATGATCCTCATTTGCGTGAGTTGAGAGATACAGTACAGCGAGGAGGTGCCACACAGGTAAACCTAGATGATGATGGGATATTGAAATTGCATGGTCGAGTTTGTGTGCCCAATGTCGAAGGGATTCGAGAGTTAATCTTAGCAGAGGCCCACAGTTCGCGGTATTCTATTCACCCGGGCGCCGCGAAGATGTACCAGGACTTACGTCAGCACTATTGGTGGCGCAGAATGAAGAAAGATATCGTTGCGTATGTTGCTCGGTGTCTAAACTGTCAGCAGGTGAAATATGAGCACCAGAGACCTGGTGGTGTATTCCAGGAGGATTGAAATTCCCGAGTGGAAATGGGAGCGGATCACTATGGATTTCGTTACTGGACTTCCTTTGACTAGAAGGAAATTTGATGCTATTTGGGTCATTGTTGATAGGCTGACCAAGTCGGCACACTTTATTCCAGTATCTGTCTCCTACTCATCGGAGAGGTTAGCGGAAGTTTATATTAGGGAGATTGTTCGTCTCCATGGAGTGCCAATATCTATTATCTCTGATCGGGGTACGCAGTTTACCTCGCGGTTCTGGAGAGCGGTCCAGCAGGAGTTAGGCACCCAGGTTCAGTTGAGTACAGCATTTCATCCTCGGACGGATGGCCAGTCCGAGAGGACTATTCAGATTCTAGAGGACATGCTTCGAGCTTGTGTTATTGATTTCGGAGGTTCGTGGGACCAGTTTCTGCCATTAGCAGAGTTCGCCTACAATAACAGTTACCAATCTAGCATCCGGATGGCTCCGTATGAGGCGTTATATGGTAGGCGATGTCGATCACCAGTTGGATGGTTTGAACCGGGAGAGGCTCGGTTGTTGGGTACAGATCTAGTTCAGGAGGCCTTAGATAAGGTCAAGACTATTCAGGAGAGATTGCGTTCAGCTCAGTCTAGGCAGAAGACTTATGCGGATCGTAAGGTTCGAGATGTAGATTTCATGGTTGGTGAACGAGTATTGCTCCGGGTGTCGCCTATGAAGGGCGTGATGAGGTTTGGGAAGAAGGGCAAGCTCGGCCCTAGGTATATTGGTCCATTTGAGATTCTAGACAGAGTGGGAGGGGTGGCTTACAGATTAGCTTTGCCGCCTAGCTTATCAGCCGTGCATCCAGTTTTTCATGTATCTATGCTTCGGAGATACCACGGCGATCCCACACATGTGTTAGACTTCAGTATTGTCCAATTGGACAATGATCTATCTTACGAGGAGGAGCCGGTAGCCATTCTAGATCGGCAGGTTCGACAGTTGAGGTCGAAGAGTTATCCTTCTGTGCGTGTTCAGTGGAGAGGTCAGCCTCCTGAGGCATCGACCTGGGAGTCCGAGTCTGATATGCGGAGCCGCTACCCACATTTGTTTCCTGACTCAGGTACTTCTTTCCTTTGTCCGTTCGAGGACGAACGGTTGTTTTAGAGGTGGAGATTGTGACGACCCAAAAGGGTCATCACTTGTTTTATTAATCATTCCGAGCTTTGGAGGTCTTGAAAACCTCATTTATAGTTGCCTCGATTTGCGTGTACAGTCCGGGCACAAAGCTGGAAAAGATTTATGTTGAAATATGTGAAATATGTGAAAAAGTAGAAGAATTTTGATATTAATATTGATATGGTTGACTTTGGTCAACATTTTTGGTAAACGGACCCGGATCCGTGATTTGATTATTTCAGAAAATCCGTAGAAAAATATGGAACTTGGGCATATGTCCGGAATTGAAATCCGAGGTCTAGAACCCCGATAAAAGAATTTTTCTGTTAAATTGTTTTCTGAAAATGTTTAAGGAAAATGAAACTGATTTTTATTAAAAAGTACTGGTATCGGGCTCGTATTTTGGTTCCGACGCCCGGTACAGGTCATATATATTGGTTAAGCGCTTCCTGTAAAGTTTGGTTGAAAACGGACGTCGTTTGACGTGTTTCGGCCTTAAATTGGAAAGTTTGGAAATTATGGAATTTGAAGGAATTCTTGAGTTTTAAGGCTCAATTCAATGATTGTGATGTTATATTGGCGATATGATCGCACGAACAAGTCCATAACGTGTTTTTGAGGTTGTGTACATGTTTGGTTTGGAGCCCGGGGAGGGCTCGGGTAAAGATTTGATAGGCCGTTGGATGAAAATCTGAATTTTTGAACTGTTGGTTTTTCACCCAGCTGCTGTTGTCTTCGCAATTGCGAAGAATTTCTCGCAATTGCGAAGGTGGCAGGTCAAGGAAGGGTTCGCAAATGCGAACCCTGGGTCGCAAATGCGAAGGTGCCCAGGACCAGTTGGGTTCGCAAATGCGAACCTTATGTCGCAAATGCGAAAAATCCCTGGAAGCAGCCTAGTTCGCAATTGCGAACATATGTTCGCAATTGCGAAGACCCCAGATTTGCTTTGGCTTCGCAAATGCGAACAAAAGTTCGCAAATGCGAACTTCCCAGCCTTAGCTTGTTTTTCAAACTCCAGAAATTGGTCGGGGTTCGCAATTGCGAACCCATGTTCGCAAATGCGAACACAGAGACCTGAAAAACACGAATTTCAGTCATTTCTTCACATTTTACAAAACCCAAAACACCCATTTGCGATTCTTCAAGGATTTATTCTTCATCAAAACGATTGTAAGTTACTTTTTACTTAATTCTTTCAATTCCTAACATCATTAAACATGTTTTTCATAAGAAATCAAAGATTTTCATGGTAAAATTCTTGTTTTTGTTAGAAAATGGGGTTTTTCATAAATTGGGGAATTGGACCTCGAATTGAGGTCCGATTTTGAAACAAATTATATATATGAACTCGTGGAGGGATGGGTAACCGGATTTTGGTCCTAACCCCGAATTCCGACCATGTGGGCCCGGGGTTGAAATTCACTATTCATGGCAGAATGTTGTAAAAGTGGTATTTGGTCTTAAGAATTAGTTGGTTGAGTAGAATTGATGATATTAAATCAATTGTGTATAGATACGATTGGATTGGAGTCAAATTCGAAAGGAAAGGGCATTGCTACGGATTAAATCATTCGTAAACTTTCGAGGTAAGTGTTTGTTCTATCCTAGTTTGTAGGAATATGAATTTAGTTATGAATAAAATGTTGAATAAGAATTATTGGTGTTATACCGGTAATGGAAGTAAATTGTTGAAATTATTATAAATTATTGGCTTAAAAACCGGTAATTATAAATATTGTTAATACAGAGATTATTGGCTAAATGCCGGTAATATATATATATATTTATGAAATGGGATCGTGTGGTACGCCGACCACGAAGTGATTTAAATCTTGGCATTGGCCATAGTTGCCGGTAGCCTATTGTTATATTTGGGAGCGGGTGGTACGCCTACCACAAGATATGATTGTTGATATATTTGGGAGCGGGTGGTACGCCTACCACAAGGTATAACTATTGATATATTTGGGAGCGGGTGGTACGCCTACCACAAGATATAATTACTGATATATTGGGAGCGGGTGGTACGCCTACCACGAGAGGTAATTATTGTGATAGTTGGGAGCGGGTGGTACGCCTACCACGAGACATGAAATGAAAGAGTAAATTGAGACATGAAAGTAAGATTATTTTGGACATCTTGAGTTATTGAATATTATTATATTATTTCAGAGCAGAGTTTTTCTTCATAAATGTATTATATATATATGTATATCTATATTGCAACTGTACAGGTTTAGGTGGGTGACTGGCCTTAGCCTTGTCACTAGTTCGCCGGGATAGGCCAGGCACTTACCAGCACATGGGGTCGGTTGTGCTGATACTACACTCTGCGCTCTTTTTGCGCAGATACAGGTTACGGACAGCAGCAGCGACAGTAGCGATTTGTGGATTCTCCGACTACCGAGACTACGAGGTAGCCTTGCAGGCGTCCGCAGGACCCGTTGTCTCTCCTATCTATGCTTTTCATTCTGTTATCTCATGTAATCGAGATAAACAGCTTGTATTTTCTTTCAAACAATTATGTGTATTATTCGTAGAAGTTCGTGAGTATTGTGACACCAGTCTTGGGTAGTGTATCAGATTTGGATTTTTCTTTATCATATCCGGCTAAGTCTTCCGCTAATTTTGATTATTCCGCTGTAAGTTTTATGTTGTTAATAATAAATTGGTTATTAATGGAATTGTTATTAATATTTGGCTTGCCTAGCTTCTATTTAGTAGGCGCCATCATGACCCCGATGGTGGGAAATCCGGGTCGTGATAGATTGCTACCTCAATTATCATGCTGTTACTATGGCTTTAGTACATATAGCTGAAATTTCTTTTCTACTCTTTGAATTTAAGAAGAACGAAAAATGTAAGAATGTTATGGAAAAAATGCAAGCAAAATTCAAAAAATATTTCTTTCCAATTCCCCCGATTTACTTAATTGGTGTTGTTTTAAATCCTTCTATTAAGATGTCTAATTGTCACCAATTAATGAATATTTTATATACTTACATGGAGATTGGAGCAACGGAAACCCCAGATTTATATGTTTCTATGAACATGCTAAATGAATATTTACAACAATTATATAATTATTACACAAATGTAATTGATGATGCTGCTCGTAATGTAGGCAATGTTAATCCCACTATGCACTATAGTACTTCTGCTACTGTTGATGATGAAGAAGACTTTGATAGTTTTAATATTTTTTCTATATTTTCTAACACTCAAACCAATAGCAGAAATATTGATGAACTTCAATTCTACTTGCAAAAGCAAAAAGAGCCTCGCACAAAGAAATTTTCACCGTTGGGATGGTGGCATGAGAATGGAAAGTAATTTCCTGTTCTTTTCGCTATGGCTTGGGACGTGCTGAATGTGCCAATTTCTATTGTTGCATCAGAGAGTGCATTTAGCCAAGCAAGATAATAACTTGGAGACACCCGCCACTCATTGGGATTTGGGAAGCAATGCTTTAGAAATTTTAGTATGTTTCAGAGATTGGATTAAATCGGAACGAAGAAATCAAGGACGTGAAGATGTTGATAGCCCAGAAGACGAGGAACTTGGAGATATATTAACACATGGTAACTCATCCAAATTTAATACTCCAGAAGAAAGTCAACCAGTTCGTATTTATTATGAAGAACTTACTAAGACAATGCAAAACCTTTGAATTTACTTGTTAAAAATGTAAACTTGTCAATTTGTAAGTTTGAATTATGAAATAAAAGTAACACTTGCAAGAAGTGCAATTTTTTCCCATCTTCCTTGTATTCTTTATGTTAGTACTTTGTATTAATATAACTTACAATATTTATAAAAAAATTCAAAAATAAAAAATTTAAAAGTACATTAAACTCGGCCCGACCCGGCTCCCTCAACTCGTAACCCTTACGGTTCAATTTTTACCCGGATGAACTCGAATCCGTTAAACCCGTTAAGAACCAATTCGAAATCGGCTCGGACCGTAACCCATACGGGTAAAAAAGTATAGGCCCGGCCTAGCCCACCCGTTTAACACCCATAGGTTAGATGCATAGATGATATTTTTCTTTTAAAATGCCTATGGCATTGTGTAATTAAACGGGAGAAGACGGAAGATGTAGAGTGTTAAGTATTATCTCAAACCAATTTTATACATTACATTCACAAAGTAGATAAATATGTCATGACTTGCATGTTGGCAACGAGGATCCATAAGATGAGGAAATATTGTAAAAATCATTTAGCTAGCTCTGTTCTCAAAGGGAAAAGAATAAGAAAATATGTTCGTAGTTATCATTCGGACAATATGCAATTACTAGAACTTCAACATTGAGCAGCAAATGTTCTCCTGGGATCAAAATAGAAAATGAAGGTTAAAACAAAAAGGGCATATTCTTAATTCTATGCATGTTCGATTCTTTCCTCATTACGAGGGACCATAATGTGAGGGCATGTTATCAGAAATGTTGTACTTAGGGGTGGCAAACTGACGGAGGTAATAATTAATATTATTTATAATGCAAATTTAAAAATTTGTTATTTTGAAAATCTATTTATAATTAATAGTCATGTGTCTTTTTATTTTATACGTATCCTGTCTATTTCTAAGTGACTTCTTGCGTAAGTTTTTACATGGCAAGAGTTTTTACATGTGATATTTAAAATATTATTTGATAAATGGTCTGGCTAAGCCAAGTGTTATTTTGCCGATATGTGCTGTCATCTTGCATGAAAGAAAATTGACAAGTAAGTCAAGTGTGTCATCTTGCATGAAAGAAAATTGACAAGTAAATAAGACATTTGTCATGAAACTAAACTCATTTTCATGCTATAAATTGGATTATCATTAGCCATCACATTCACATAATTCTTAACCAAGAATTCATCTAGCTAATAATTACTTTCTTCCTAGTCTTCTTTGTGAATTATCCGACGCATAAAATACCTTCATCTTCTCTTCTTTCTGGACAACTGTTTTGTGCAAATTCTAAATTTTCAGCCACGAGTGCACGTGTTTGGAGGTGTTGTGGAATCTTGGAAGCCACCGGTCTTAATGATTTACACCCAGTCGGACCGCAATCGCTTTCAAGGCAGTGGCTTGCCACGATACAGTATTTTTGATAAATTTTTCTTCTTTCCTTCTTGTTCTTAATCAATATTATCTACTCATTTTCTTACAGTTTGAAAGCGATTTCATATATAATATTGAGTAATGGCTACCACTTTAAACAAAACACTTCCTGATCTATCAAAGCTTGAGCCTTTAGATGGAAATAATTATAAGTATTGCTCCCAAAAACTTTTAATTTTCTTTGAACAATTAGAAGTTGATTAAGTTTTGTTTAACGATCCTCCTACTGATATTGTTGCTAATAATTATAATGCTTCTAATATTATTGTTGCTAATGATATTGCTAAGAAGAAATTTGAAAAGGATAATAAAACAGTGAGAGGGAATCTAGTTAACCATATGACTAACCCTCTCTTTGATTTGTTTATAAATTATAAGTCTGCTAAAGTCATATGGGACAGTTTGGAGAAGAAATATGGTGCTGATGATGCAGGAAAAAAGAAGTATGTCGTTGGAAAGTGTATCAAGTTTCATATGGTTGATGATTAAGCCAATCATGGAACAAGTTCACGAGTATGAGAACATGATTATTGATGTTTTAAACGAGGTCATGAAGATGTGTGAGATTCTTCAGGCCAATGTTCTGCTTGAAAAGTTTCCACGTTCCTGGAGTGATAATAGGTATCAACTGAAACACAAAGAGATAAACTTAATTCTTTAAGAACTGATCAGTCACACGAGGACTGATGAAGGAAACCGTCTCAAAGATGAGGAGTCTGAATTGCTTAAGGATAAGATGAAATCTCTCTTTCTTAATTCTACTAAAGCTAACCTTGTTGAATCTTCTATTACTTTTATGAAAGATATGTTTAAAGGAAAACAGAAGAAAGGCCAGAAGAAAAGACATGCGAAGAAGCAACATTACTTTAATAAGCCGGAGGGACATATTCAAAAGTCGAAAGGACCTTGCTATGTCTGCGGCAAAATTGGTCATAAGGCATTTCAGCGCAACCAAAGACAATAATAAAGCTAAGAAGGGAGGAAAATCTCTAGTCAAGCTAACCTTACTGGGATGGTGATATCATTGTTGTTGTGGTTGTTGAGGCGAACATGGTGGCTAACAAAATCGACTGGATAGTGGATACACGCGCTTCAACGCACCTTTGCGCCAACAAGGAGCTGTTTCATGACTTTGACATATTTGCTGATGGCGAGTGTATCTACATGGGTAACTCCACTACAACTGAAGTTATGCGTAAAGGAAAAATTTTTCTTAAGTTAACTTCTGAAAAAACCTTAGCCTTGAACAACGTTCTGTGTGTACCCTTCCTTCTTAGAAACTTAATTTTTGGTGCGCTTCTCAACAAAGCAGGTCTTAAACTTATTTTTGAATCTGATAGAGTTATTATTTCTCGTGGGGGAGACTTTGTTGGGAAGGGTCACCTTAGTGGGAGTTTATTTGTACTGAACATCGCTCAAGAGATTACTAATAATGCTAGCACTTTCAATTCTGCTTATATTGCCGAGTCTATTGATTTGTAGCATGGTAGACTAGGAAATATTAATATTGCTTCTATTAAAAGACTTAGAAAATAGAATTAATTTCTACAGTTAATATTGATAATTTTTCTAAGTGTCCTATTTGTGTAGAAGCAAAACATACCAAAAAGCGTTTTAAGAATGTAACTAGTAGAAAAATTGAAATGCTTGAACTAGTACATTCAGACTTAGCAGATTTCAAGAACACTGTTAGTAAGGGTGGAAAGAAATACTATCAACTTTTTAGATGAATTTTCGAGATACACTAAGTTATATCTTCTTAAGTCAAAAGATGATGCTGAAAGCATGTCTTTGAAATACAAAGTAGAAGTAGAGAGTCAGTTAGCCAGAAAAATCAAGAGGCTTAAGCCTGACATGGGTGGTAAATATAGTACGAATATTCTAGAAGCCTTTTGTGATAAAAATGATATTATACATGAGGTTAGTGCTCCATATGCTCCCCAACAAAAATGGTGTAACCGAACAGAAAAATAGAACCCTTAAGGAAATGATGAATTCTATGATTTTGAGTTCGTGTATGATAATATGTGGGGGAGAAGCTATTTTATCTGTATTTTATGTTCTTAGTAAGTCCCTCATAAGAAGTTAGATAAAATTCAGTATGATTTATGGAAAGGATTTGACCCTAACTTGAAAATTCTGAAAGTGTGGGGGTGTCTCGCTAAGGTTGGTCTACCTGACTTTAAACAAGTAACTATTGGATCTAAGAATTTTGATCATTTTTTCATTGGTTATGCTCAAAATAGTGCTGCATATGGATTTATGTTTTTGAATGGTAGTTCTATTTGTGAATCCAGATATGCATAATCTTTTGAGCATGTTTTTTATTGAAAAATAATGTGCCTGGTATTTTGCCTAATAATACTTCTATATCTATGTTAGTTAATTCTCATATTGAGCCTTCTTCTACTGTTACTGCTAATAAGCATGAAAATAAACTTAGAAGAAGTAAGAGGCGTAGAATTGAAGCTAGTTTTGGTCCTGATTTTATTACTACGTTCTTGGATGAAAATATTGATCTTGATGTTTTGAGTGGTTAATTAGTGTCAATTTATTTAATAGAAGAAGACCCTAATGTCACACCTCTTTTTTACGCACCCGCGAGGATGCAAAGAGTTTTTCCAATTAAAGGACAATCGAGATGGGATTTATTTTAATTATTTCAGAGTCGCCACTTGGGAGATTTATGGTGTCCCAAGTCACCGGTTAAATCCCGAATCGAGGAAAAGAATGACTCTATTTAACAGTCCGCGAACCAAAAATCCGGATAAGGAATTCTATTAACCCGGGAGAAGGTATTAGGCATTCCCGAATTCCGTGGTTCTAGCACGGTCGCTCAACTGTCGTGTTTGGCTTATCTATCTGCTTTTTACAAATTATGTACTTAATGCAAGTTAATATCCCTTTACCGCTTTTATTATTGGTTGTGATTCACGAAAGAGAAAGTTGCTTAAAAATATGCTTTCGAATCACGTCACATGAAATGCACCCGGATCCTCGACATATTCTTATTCAACATTTTCGGGGTTTGGATTCGGGTCGCATGAAATGCACACCCGTATTTAAGAGGATAGAACTAAAATATGCGCCCGGATCGACTACTTATTTACACTGTTGAGAAGGGCGTGATATTCGTTAAGAAGCGACGCATCTCAAAATCTAAGTATTTTATATGTACATTTATGAAGGTCGTGCGATTAGTGTAACTATTGGGCGAGGCGCACCTTTGATTCAAATCTAAAGCGAACTACATCCCACTGTATTCTACTGAGGGCTTGATTCCAAATTATTTAAAACTTGCTACGAACCACACCACATGAAATGCGCCTGTGGTTCCTGACACGCTTTATTTGCTCTTGCCCGAAATTGGGGTCGGGTCACATGAAATGCACCCCCGATTCCTTTAATCTAATTACGTTATTCAATTGAGTAACAACTCCCTAGCTAATCTTGCTTTTAACATAAGATCTAACGTTAACAGATTTGGAGATTACACATACGAGTAGAGACGATTGAACAGAGATACAACAGACTAATTCAGGTTTATATGCATATCTAATGACAGTGTATCTTTGGTCTAGCTACACTTTTTCGTAACCAAAACTAGCAATACAAACTTAATTAGAGAATGACAGAAGGTAATCACACATGAGAACTTTGGACGACTACATGATTCAACAAACTTCAAACATAAGCTTCAGGCTTCATTCTTTTCGAACCAAGGAATTACAACAACAGAGATGTGTACCTGGAACGCGGAGGAACAAAGATGAATGAGCGGTGGCAATGCAGCAACAGTAACAGGAACAGTAACAGCAATAGGCCAGTAGCAACCAAAGTAAACCCACAGCCACACAAACGACTCAGCAGCAACAACAATAACCCAACCAATGGCCACAAAAATAACCACCCCAGTAACACTCTCAATCACAATAACCACACCAACAACAGTGGTCAACACAGCAGCAGCATACAACAAACTAGGATGTATACCAGCAGCAACAAAAACAACAACAACAACTATGGACCAATGGCAGCAAAAATCAACCAAACCAGCAACATCAATACACACGACCACAACCAGTGGCAGTTAGCCACAATAGCACAGCAACAACAACGGAAAACATAACACAAGCCCGACATTAGGGTGTCACTAGTCATGAGCATCTACTATCATTGTCTGACAACATAAGATCAATATGGACGAGAAAAAATGAACACAACAAAGAAGAATGTAGAGGGAGGAAAGTAGAGCTGCGATCGCAGGCGGCTACCTTGTTAACTCCGATGAACCTGCCACCGAACAACACAAGAACAACAACAAACCAGCGACCAAATACTCAGACACTGGATCAAAACACACGAAACAGTCCAGAAGCCAATAAAACAGTAGCTTCTTTTTGTATCTTTGTATCTGTGTATCAAAATGTATTCTTGCTGCCTATATTTCTCTCCAGGTTTACTGTTCTTTTCTCTCTGCTTTCTATATGTATCCTTGTATCTATTTTTTTCTCTCCAGGTACTCTCTAATGTCTGTTTTTTTTTCAGAATTCCCTCTCAAGTCTCCAATGTCTGCTTCTTTTTTACAGACCAAAAACCCGTGTCCCTCTATTCTCTGCAGCCTCTCCTATATAACCAAAACAGACCCCTATGTCTAAGACCCCAGGACCAGCAAAAAATCCACTCAAACCTTGCCCATCCCTGCTCTGCCAGCCCACTAAACCCTCTGTTTTCAGCCACTAAGTCTTGTCAAGTGTGGGCTAAAATGTTAAATGAGAACCTGGTGGAATGCCCTGCTGTAACAGCAGGTTCCACTGGGCTGTGCAGGGTATTAAACAATTCTAAGCCTGATTAATCACTTCACACTAATGCTAACAGCAGATTCTGGACTTAACTTGAAATCACAACAATTCCAAGAGATTCACTTGATAAAACAGCCACATCAATCACTAACCAGTGTTCAGTAGGAAGAATCATATAACTAAATGACGACAACTACTTAATTGATCCTACGTATACAATCAAGAACAAACAAAGTTCAACAAATCCGTGACTCATGGTTTTGACATAACAGGATAGCAATCCGTATGAACTAGTTAGCTTGACGACCTTAATCATACTAAGTATATCATTCATCTTCAATCGAAGAAACAACAAAAATCGACCAAATCAAAGGGTCCCAAAGAGATGAAGAAAACAGAGAATTGACGGAATATTAAAACAACAAAGAAACGAACTAGAAACAATCAAATTGAGACGACGAATAAACAAAGACAGAGATACCTTAAAACAAATACTTGGAACTTGGCCGACTTGGATTCGAAAAGAGTCGCGGTTGCATTTGAAGTCAAATAGACTTTAATTGGAATGTTTTCAAACGAAAACATTCCAATTAAAGTTTATTAACTTCAATTTCGTTCAATCCGAATGAAATCCCTAATTTCTCAATTCTAGGGTTCTTGGGCTCGGATTTGGGGCTTTTGCATTTCTGGTTAGATTCGAACCAAACCAATGTTAAGGGGAGTGTGGGGGAGGCATGAGGAGGCCGTGGTGTGAATTTGGTGAAGTTTGGCGTAGTTTGGGTTTTGACTCGAATCTTTGAATGAAGATTCGAGACGTTTGGTGGTGATTCGAGGTTAATGAAGGCTGGGTTCGTAATGGGGGAGGTGAGGGGAAGATTTTGGCATTAGTTTGGTGGCCATTGGCCTACCGGAACCGCCGTGAGGCGATTTCCGGCAGGCGGGAGATGGTGGCTTCACGGCGGCGTTACATTAGGGAGATGAGGATGAAGGGTTGTTTGGTGAATGAGACCTGTGACTGGGCTTTGGGGTGTTTGGGTATTAAAATTCCCGGCTCAATCTGAGCCGTTGAATTAATACCATCCAATGGCCCCGATTGAGAGATGAATTGGAGCGGGACAGACGGGCGGATGGTCAAACGGGTAGGGTTGAAAAATCTGGACCGTTTGATCCAGTTAGATCAACGGTCGAGATGGTGGCAGGTCGTCTTGGGCCGGGTAAGGGGTGGTATTTGGGCTAGTTTTGGGGTGGGCTTGGTCCGATTTCCTTGTTTTTGATTTCCCTTTCTTTTCTTTTTTTTAAATCCTACTTATTAAAACTAATTTCTAAATTATATTACAAGAATCAAATTAACTTATAAAGATACTACTTAATTTCCTAATAATAATTATCACACCAATTTTAAAATAAAATCACATAATTGGGACACAAAGGCAATAAATACGTTTTTTTATTATTTTTTTTTTTTTTAATTTTCTTTTCTTTAAAAATTAAACACGGTTTAGTTAATTCCTAACGCACAATTGAACTCCGAAATGCGCACACGCGACATATATTTTTGTATTTTCTATTAATTTTAAACAAATAAATACGCACAGATAAAATAAAAATAACACAACATCCACATAAATCCCACACAACACAAAGCTATTTTATTTTGAAATTTTGGGAGTAATTCTCATATAGGGCAAAAATCACGTGCTCACAGCTGCCCCTCTTTGCGCGGAAACATGAAGAGTTTTCGTGCAAAGATAAGTGAGCGGATACGAGCGATTTTTGCCCGTTTGAGCACTCCGTATGGAGCATTTTTTTGGAAAAGTTTGACCGAACCTTTGCTTCAGAAGGTCTCCTACATATCCCCGGCTAAAAGGGAATCAGGTCAATGTAGTTCGGGAAGTTCTGGTAGCTGGGACTACCATGACTGTTGCGATCTCGCTGTTACTGCTGTTACTGCTATTACCGTTGTTGCCACTGCTTAGCTGACCTCCTTGTTACACCGTACTAAACAACAAAATAAGAAGTTAGACTAAGTTACAGCATTGCGAAATCTTATCTATCTCTTCATCTTGACTTTCCATGTTCCTTGCTATTTTGTCGGACCCGATGTTCCTTCCTTGTGATCTTCGAACTATTCTGCTTCGAAGTCTGAATCTATCTTTCTGATCCTTGTTGCCTTCCTTCTGATTTTGAACTTGGATTCATGCTGGGGATTTCTGTTATACTCTACTGCTTCCTCAAACAACTTCGAAAGTAAATTGCCACTCCATTCTTCAGGCGGGCTCCTGACTTCAACATCTTTTGAAAATAAATCGCCATTCCTCTCTTCAGGCGGGCTCCCGACTTCAACATCTTTTGAAAATAAATCGCCATTCCTCTCTTTAGGCGGGCTCCTGACTTCAATCATCAACTCGGAAAATTAAACGCCATTCCTCTCTTCAGGCGGGCTCCTGACTTCAACATCAACTTGAAAATTAAACGCCATTCCTCTCTTCAGGCGGGCTCCTGACTTCAACAACATCTTTTGAGAATAAATCGCCATTCCTCTCTTCAGGCGGGCTCCTGACTTCAACAACATCTTTTGAAAATAAATCGCCATTCCTCTCTTCAGGCGGGCTCCTGACTTCAATCATCAACTCTGAAAATTAAACGCCATTCCTCTCTTCAGGCGGGCTCCCGACTTCAACATCTTTTAAAAATAAATCGCCATTCCTCTCTTCAGGCGGGCTCCTGACTTCAACAACATCTTTTGAAAATAAATCGCCATTCCTCTCTTCAGGCGGGCTCCCGACTTCAACAACATCTTTTGAAAATAAATCGCCATTCCTCTCTTCAGGCGGGCTCTGACTTCAACAACAACTCTGAAAATTAAACGCCATTCCTTTCTTCAGGCGGGCTCCTGACTTCAATAACATCTTTCGAAAATAAATCGCCATTCCTCTCTTCAGGCGGGCTCCTGACTTCAACAACATCTTTTGAAAATAAATCGCCATTCCTCTCTTCGGGCGGGCTCCTGACTTCAACAACATCTTTTGAAAATAAATCGCCATTCCTCTCTTCAGGCGGGCTCCTGACTTCAATCATCAACTCCGAAAATTAAACGCCATTCCTCTCTTCAGGCGGGCTCCCGACTTCAACAACATCTTTTGAAAATAAATCGCCATTCCTCTCTTCAGGCGGGCTCCTGACTTCAATCATCAACTCCGAAAATTAAACGCCATTCCTCTCTTCAGGCGGGCTCCCGACTTCAACAACATCTTTTGAAAATAAATCGCCATTCCTCTCTTCAGGGCGGGCTCCTGACTTCAACAACATCTTTTGAAAATAAATCGCCATTCCTCTCTTCAGGCGGGCTCCCGACTTCAACAACATCTTTTGAAAATAAATCGCCATTCCTCTCTTCAGGCGGGCTCCTGACTTCAACAACATCTTTCGAAAATAAATCGCCATTCCTCTCTTCAGGCGGGCTCCTGACTTCAACAACATCTCACTAACTCCATCCCATCCATGTCGCATTCCTTTGCTTCCTGCACCGCTTTCTTCTTCCTGCATCGCTTCTTGGGCCATCCTTTCTTCCGAATTACCTTGTTTTGGAATTGCTTTCCTCCCGGGTCGTGTTATTTTTCTCTTGACTGCCGGGGATGTCTTTGGAACTAATTACTTACCTGCTGGGGTAATGCTGCTGGGAAAATCTTCTTTATTTCCTCATTTTCTACTTCCTTCAAAACCTTTATTCTCTCCCGAGATCGCTGGGGATTAAAATGTCATCAGCTGGGGATTACCCTGTCGGGAGATCCCTTTTCCTTTTCCCTCTTCCCAAAACTCCTTCGGGACTCGCGCTTTGCTCCCTTGAAAAACTTGTAGGATACAATGCTGCCGGGGAAATCTCGAAATCAGTGTTTCATTTTTCCGAGAACTGTTGAGGATGATATCGACCTCTTGCCTTTCTGAACGCAAGCTTCCTCGTTTTGTCTTATCTGCTGGGGTATAATTTCCTCTATCACAACTTGTTGTTTTTTTTTTTTTTTTTTTCAAAGCTGCTGGGGATAATCGGGTTCAAAGATCATTTCCTTGCGTTATCCGGCTTCTTTCCTCAACCGGGTATTTGGTTTTCGAGAAAATTTTCGCAACGGGAGAAAATTTTCTCCCCCAGTTTGAGAATCTTCTTCGTGGCATGCTTTTCTGCCAACAACCCCTCTTCTTCCTGTTTCAAATCAAAGAAAAATTGGTTAGTTTTAAAATGTGGTGGCTGGTTGTGGTGTTCCTGCCGGGGATGGTTCTCCTCTTCTTTCCCTGCTCTGCGTTTCATTATTAGAACTGGCTGGGGACGTTATTATTTGATGATATTCATGCTGGGGATAGCTTTCTCCTTTCTTGCTTCCCCGCCTTCCTTGACGACTCTTTATTCGCGAACCTTTCCACGTGGTTTTCCATTGACCACCCAAATTCCTATGATAGTGACCCTTCGTGAAGACCTTGCATGTTTTACTGGCGAACCATTTCCTTTGTTCACCCTTGTCACTGAAAATACCTTTCTGCTGGGGATATCTCTCCTTCTTTTGCGGCATATCTAAGGATTGGGCATTTCCACCCTTTGAGTCTCACTAACCTTCCTTGAGGTCATTAACCTTCCTTGAGATATCCTTATTGACGCCAATCCCTCCCTGTGTCATTTTCCTATTGCTGGGGAATATCCTTCTAGACACTGGCCTTGCGCTTGATCCTTCCTGACTTGTACCACTTGGGTGCACCAATAAAAATCCCGTCTTGCGTAATTGGAAAGCTGATGGAAAATTTCGCAGTCATTTCTTGCAAACAGACTCTATTGGGGAATTTTGATGAAAGGAGAAAGATAAAAAGAAAAAGAATAAAAGACAAAACGAGGATGACTCTCTAAAAAGAAAAATTATAAAATAAACCTATCAAACGTGGATACCAACTCTAATGGACATGACATGCGCATATAGCCTATCCTCCATCGTTAAACCGCCTTTTGTAATCTTCTCCTGGAGCTTTCCTATCTCGTTTCCAATCTTCGTTCGACTTGTAGTGCCCGAGGGGTTTTCACTAACAAGCCTCTTTCATTGTTTTTTTCTCTCAGATTTCATCGCCTTATGGTGCCTGTGAAGGTTTTCACCGCTAAGACTCTCTCATTTGTGTTACTTTTTCACCGGGGATTGGTGGTGTTACTGCTAAGACTCTCCTATTTTCTGCTGGAGATCGGAGTCTTTCTGCCGGGAATCAGAGTGTCATGTCCCGATGAAACTTCTCTCATTTGTCTAACTCAGCCTCTTTTGAAGATTGGTCAAAAGGTCTTTCTTTGGACCGTAATGTGGGTTGGGACAAGGCTAGAAAGAAAGGGTATTAAAAGCTCAAAATAAAACAAATTGGGTTCAAAATTACAACCTTCGGAATCCTATATTTTCCTTACATAAACATAGTTTTTTTTTTTTTTTTTTTTTTTGCCCCCGTCTCTTGCTTGGGATTTTTTTTGTTTTTTATTTACACTATGACCGAGCTGTGAAGCGCCTACGTATCCTCTTTAAGGAATCAGGTCAAACGTAGTTCCCAATTCCTCTTTTCCAAATATCTTTTTCATACATTTTTCTTTCTTTTCTTTATCTCTTTTTGTTGTTTTCTTTTTCTTTACTTTTCTTTATCCCTTTCTTCTTTTACCTTTCAAACTTGTGTTTCTAGTCTTTGCAACTAATTCCGAAGGAGGGGTATGAAAGAATTTAAATTCAGGGCTCAAAGGGTTGACGATGGATAAAGTGTTTGGATAGCCGAACAAAATGCCTTCGTCATTCCAATCTTCAAAACATGCCAAGCGTAAACAACACAATTAATATTCGTCATATCTTTAAAGCACTGTTGGGCAACACTCTCATTATGAACGACCCCATGTCAATTTTGGCCATCTTGCCTTTGACTATTTCTTTTTTACTTGCCCCGGTTTCAGATGACTCTGGATCCAAATAGTCTCAAGTTGTTTTTGTTTCCTTTAGATGACCCGATCATATTCCAATTGTTTAATGATTAACTTTTAGAATTAAGCCATAATTATGTGTGCGCATGTCGTGTTACTAGATTCGGCGTTTGAGCACAAGACAAATCTAAAGGGTAAAAGAAATAAATAAAATGACCGGAAGTAACAAAAGACCGAAAGCTTCATTAAACTAATGACGAAATGGTTCAATGACAAAACAAGCAAAACAAACTAGAGTACGGCCCTGAAACAAAACTGGGCAAGACCAAAGCAAACTGCTAGGACAAAAGGGTTTGACCACAAGAAAACCCTGAAAATAACTCGGACAACAAAATGACGACAAAACGAACCACCAAAGCTCCATCTAGCTGACCAAAAGATGGAGTATCTTCCCAATTACCAAGCACAACATTTTAGCCACTAAGTTCCGCATCGATATTGCCAAGGCTGCCATCCGCTTCAACATTTTTAGCCCCAGTCAATACACCCCCCAGAGGATTTGTGTGTCCCATGTCATCATCATTGACCACAATTAACCACCCTTTTTGAATCATTCTTTCTATTTCCTTTTTCAAGGTACGGCAACTCTCAATATCGTGCCCTCTGACATTGGAATGGTATGCACATCGTGCGGTAGGATCGAAGCTTCTTGCACGTGGATCGGGAGTGTATCCGGGGAGCGGCGTAATCAGGCCGACATGTTTTAACTTTTCAAACAGACTTGCATAGGATTCTCCGATAGGGGTGAGCGCCTTTTCTCGCTTCAACAACCTCTCCTCCCTAAACGCCTTATTTGGCCTGAAACCTGACCCGGGGGGTTTCCGGTATGTTCGTGGGGGTTGGTAGGCTTTTTGTGGAGCTGGGTACCTCGAAGGTGAAGTACGATTTTGGGTGCCCCTTGGAGAGTAGTGGTGTTGGGGACGGGAGTAGCGTTGTGAAAACATAGCTGGGGGACGAGTAATTGAGCTACCCGAATGGCTGGAAAAGCTGTGATAGGTGGGTATATATGGAGAGTGTGAGGGATCATCTGGCATCGGGTTCAGTGTACGGGTAAGGACAGAGTCCAAGAAGCTAGGTGGTGGCGGAGGTGGTGCTTTTCCATCCATCCACGCCCGAGACATGTCAGCCACATGTTGTCTCAATATCTTGACCTCCTCTACTAACCCGTGGTTCCGTTCAACCAGCTGTTGTCGGGTACCTGTACCAACCCACTCAGTCTTGAGATTATCTGCCATTGTCCTCCGACTTCGTCTTACGGGGAAGAGTTATTTCAGAACCACAACCAACCACCTTTCTGGAAATGGACACAACAAAACAAAGCCAGCATGTCAGCGTTAAGGTATCCCGCTTATTGATCATTCTTCTTTTTTTTTTTTTTTTTTTGGTTATGGAAATGGTCGAACCCTATGTGGATTGCCTACGTATCATGACCCCGCATGAATCAGGACCGAGCGTAGTTCTTACAAATTAATGCAAGAAATAAAGAGATATTTATTTGATTTTTTTTTTTTTTTTTTTTGAAGAAAAATTACAGAAGCCGACTCCAACTACAAACTTGTGTAGGAGATTTCTACAAGAATAAGAATATTTTTCGTGTCAATTATGACTATTTTTATAAAATTGGCCACATAATGGCTTATTTGACAAAATGACTATTTTTGCAAAATTTATTTAAGAAAGATAAGCTTGAATTTTTTTTTTATCCTGTGGCTCATAGGGCATCGTTCGGCATCACCATAAACCAACACAAGACTATTTTTCATAAATTGGCCATGTAATGGCTTATTTAGACAAAGTGGCTCTTTTTGCAAAATTTTTATAAATTCAAAAATTCCTCATCCTGGGACCTATGGGGCATCGTTCAGCACCGACACAGGCCAACACAAGACCGAGGAAGTTAAAATGCCAAATGTGGCTATTTATGCAAACACGGGCCATGTAATGGCTTATTTGATAAAGTGAATATTTTTGAAAAGTTGAGCAATGACTCAAACTTAATTTTGCGGATACGGCCTTTCGACATTTCCGCGAGGGAATATTTCAAGGCTGTGTCCAAAATTATTTACAAACGACTCAAAGTGGCTACTCTTGCAAAAACATCCTTCCGGCGTCCTTTTGAGGGACATTCGGCTTAGTTTAAGCAAGAATAGCATCACCCGACTTATTTATAACAAAATAAAAAAAATTGACATTTTTTTTGGTTATTTTTGCAAAAAGGGTGTGAACCCCGACTTGATTTTGCGACTATGGCCTTGCAACATTTCCACAAGGAATATTTCAAGGTTGTGCCCGCAAATTATTAAAAAAGTTTCAAAGTGGCTATTTTTGCAAAAACAGCCTTCCCGCGTCCTTTCAGAACATTCGGCTATTTGCAAAACGACGTCACTTTGATTTTATTGACAAAATTAAACACACATTTTTTGATTTTTTAAAGGGGTGGTTGGACCCGATAAGGGTTGCCTACGTATCCCACCTAACGGTGAGAATCAAACCTGCGTAGTTCGGTTAAACAAACTACATCTGTAAAGGAAACAAACTATTTAATATTTTTTTCACACATTTTTTTTTTTTAAGTTTAAAACAAAATTTTTTCTCTTTTTTTTTTATTTAAGTAAAAAAAACAAACTATTTTGAAACCACATATTTTTTAATTTTATAACAAACGTTTTTTTTCTTTTTAAGTTAAAAAAAAACAAACTATTTTGAAACTATTTTTTTATTTTATTTTAATCACACATTTTTTTTTATAACAAACATTTTTTTTCTTTTTAATTAAAAAAAACAAACTATTTTTTTTTCATTTTTCTCAATATAAAAAAAATGGTTAGCCTGCAAATCTGAAGCAAATATATGCGTAAAACAAACAGGATGCAGCAGGATGGTCTTTTCATTTCAGGTCACCTGTCCTAGACGGACCCAACCCCCGTGTTGAGTCCCCTAAGTCAAATGCAACATGATGCAAATAAACGTTCCTACTAGGGATCCGGCATGAAGCTTTGTTATTCTAGGTTTAAAAACCTGGGTTTATTGTTCTAGACCTGGCCTACCCGAGCGGACAACTCGGGCCGAGGAGGAGGCAGCAATCCGGGAATACAGAAGCTTCACCGGTTTCGCAACTTATCCAAACCTCGTTCTAAAGTGGGAATTAGACATTATACAGAAAAGAAGTCACACGAAGTGCACCCTTCTTCATGATTTAGAAGACTCAGAGAGGAGATTGGTTTCGGCACAATTTATACGTACAGTTCAAAAATATCAAAGCAGTAAAACAATATTTAGCACACTAATACAAACATACAATCAGATAATAAATAAGCCAAATACAACAATTATTCCAAGCTCGAATTCTTAAACCCTGAACCAGTGGTTCTGGGTTTATCGTCCCCAGCAGAGTCGCCAGAGCTGTCACACCTCTTTTTTACGCACCCGCGAGGATGCAAAGAGTTTTTCCAATTAAAGGACAATCGAGATGGGATTTATTTTAATTATTTCAGAGTCGCCACTTGGGAGATTTATGGTGTCCCAAGTCACCGGTTAAATCCCGAATCGAGGAAAAGAATGACTCTATTTAACGGTCCGCGAACCAAAAATCCGGATAAGGAATTCTATTAACCCGGGAGAAGGTATTAGGCATTCCCGAATTCCGTGGTTCTAGCACGGTCGCTCAACTGTCGTGTTTGGCTTATCTATCTGCTTTTTACAAATTATGTACTTAATGCAAGTTAATATCCCTTTACCGCTTTTATTATTGGTTGTGATTCACGAAAGAGAAAGTTGCTTAAAAATATGCTTTCGAATCACGTCACATGAAATGCACCCGGATCCTCGACATATTCTTATTCAACATTTTCGGGGTTTGGATTCGGGTCGCATGAAATGCACACCCGTATTTAAGAGGATAGAACTAAAATATGCGCCCGGATCGACTACTTATTTACACCGTTGAGAAGGGCGTGATATTCGTTAAGAAGCGACGCATCTCAAAATCTAAGTATTTTATATGTACATTTATGAAGGCTGTGTGATTAGTGTAACTATTGGGCGAGGCGCACCTTTGATTCAAATCTAAAGCGAACTACATCCCACTGTATTCTACTTAGGAGTTGATTCCAAATTATTTAAAACTTGCTACGAACCACACCACATGAAATGCGCTTGTGGTTCCTGACACGCTTTATTTGCTCTTGCCCGAAATTGGGGTCGGGTCACATGAAATGCACCCCCGATTCCTTTAATCTAATTACGTTATTCAATTGAGTAACAACTCCCTAGCTAATCTTGCTTTTAACATAAGATCTAACGTTAACAGATTTGGAGATTACACATACGAGTAGAGACGATTGAACAGAGATACAACAGACTAATTCAGGTTTATATGCATATCTAATGACAGTGTATCTTTGGTCTAGCTACACTTTTTCGTAACCAAAACTAGCAATACAAACTTAATTAGAGAATGACAGAAGGTAATCACACATGAGAACTTTGGACGACTACATGATTCAACAAACTTCAAACATAAGCTTCAGGCGTCATTCTTTTCGAACCAAGGAATTACAACAACAGAGATGTGTACCTGGAACGCGGAGGAACAAAGATGAATGAGCGGTGGCAATGCAGCAACAGTAACAGGAACAGTAACAGCAATAGGCCAGTAGCAACCAAAGTAAACCCACAACCACACAAACGACTCAGCAGCAACAACAATAACCCAACCAATGGCCACAAAAATAACCACCCCAGTAACACTCTCAATCACAATAACCACACCAACAACAGTGGTCAACACAGCAGCAGCATACAACAAACTAGGATGTATACCAGCAGCAACAAAAACAACAACAACAACTATGGACCAATGGCAGCAAAAATCAACCAAACCAGCAACATCAATACACACGACCACAACCAGTGGCAGTCAGCCACAATAGCACAGCAACAACAATGGATCAACAGCAGCAATAGATACAACCAAACCAGCAACATCAATACACACGACCAACAGCAACCACTGGAGCTACCACAACACTGGACCAGCAGCACCAAATGAACACAACAGCAGCAACAATACTAAGCCAGCACAGTCAATCAACACAGCAGCAGCATACACTCAACACAGCTAAAACAATGGCCCAGCACTACCAACAACACAAGAACAACAACAAACCAGCGACCAAATACTCAGACACTGGATCAAAACACACGAAACAGTCCAGAAGCCAATAAAACAGTAGCTTCTTTTTGTATCTTTGTATCTGTGTATCAAAATGTATTCTTGCTGCCTATATTTCTCTCCAGGTTTACTGTTCTTTTCTCTCTGCTTTCTATATGTATCCTTGTATCTATTTTTTTCTCTCCAGGTACTCTCTAATGTCTGTTTTTTTTTCAGAATTCCCTCTCAAGTCTCCAATGTCTGCTTCTTTTTTACAGACCAAAAACCCGTGTCCCTCTATTCTCTGCAGCCTCTCCTATATAACCAAAACAGACCCCTATGTCTAAGACCCCAGGACCAGCAAAAAATCCACTCAAACCTTGCCCATCCCTGCTCTGCCAGCCCACTAAACCCTCTGTTTTCAGCCACTAAGTCTTGTCAAGTGTGGGCTAAAATGTTAAATGAGAACCTGGTGGAATACCCTGCTGTAACAGCAGGTTCCACTGGGCTGTGCAGGGTATTAAACAATTCTAAGCCTGATTAATCACTTCACACTAATGCTAACAGCAGATTCTGGACTTAACTTGAAATCACAACAATTCCAAGAGATTCACTTGATAAAACAGCCACATCAATCACTAACCAGTGTTCAGTAGGAAGAATCATATAACTAAATGACGACAACTACTTAATTGATCCTACGTATACAATCAAGAACAAACAAAGTTCAACAAATCCGTGACTCATGGTTTTGACATAACAGGATAGCAATCCGTATGAACTAGTTAGCTTGACGACCTTAATCATACTAAGTATATCATTCATCTTCAATCGAAGAAACAACAAAAATCGACCAAATCAAAGGGTCCCAAAGAGATGAAGAAAACAGAGAATTGACGGAATATTAAAACAACAAAGAAACGAACTAGAAACAATCAAATTGAGACGACGAATAAACAAAGACAGAGATACCTTAAAACAAATACTTGGAACTTGGCCGACTTGGATTCGAAAAGAGTCGCGGTTGCATTTGAAGTCAAATAGACTTTAATTGGAATGTTTTCAAACGAAAACATTCCAATTAAAGTTTATTAACTTCAATTTCGTTCAATCCGAATGAAATCCCTAATTTCTCAATTCTAGGGTTCTTGGGCTCGGGTTTGGGGCTTTTGTATTTCCGGTTAGATTCGAACCAAACCAATGTTAAGGGGAGTGTGGGGGAGGTATGAGGAGGTTGTGGTGTGAATTTGGTGAAGTTTGGCATAGTTTGGGTTTTGACTCGAATCTTTGAATGAAGATTCGAGACGTTTGGTGGTGATTCGAGGTTAACGAAGGCTGGGTTCGTAATGGGGGAGGTGAGGGGAAGATTTTGGCATTAGTTTGGTGGCCATTGGCCTACCGGAACCGCCGTGAGGCGATTTCCGGCAGGCGGGAGATGGTGGCTTCACGGCGGCGTTACATTAGGGAGATGAGGATGAAGGGTTGTTTGGTGAATGAGACCTGTGACTGGGCTTTGGGGTGTTTGGGTATTAAAATTCCCGGCTCAATCTGAGCCGTTGGATTAATACCATCCAATGGCCCCGATTGAGAGATGAATTGGAGCGGGACAGACGGGCGGATGGTCAAACGGGTAGGGTTGAAAAATCTGGACCGTTTGATCCAGTTAGATCAACGGTCGAGATGGTGGCAGGTCGTCTTGGGCCGGGTAAGGGGTGGTATTTGGGCTAGTTTTGGGGTGGGCTTGGTCCGATTTCCTTGTTTTTGATTTCCCTTTCTTTTCTTTTTTTTAAATCCTACTTATTAAAACTAATTTCTAAATTATATTACAAGAATCAAATTAACTTATAAAGATACTACTTAATTTCCTAATAATAATTATCACACCAATTTTAAAATAAAATCATATAATTGGGACACAAAGGCAATAAATACGTTTTTTTATTATTATTTTTTTTTTAATTTTCTTTTCTTTAAAAATTAAACACGGTTTAGTTAATTCCTAACGCACAATTGAACTCCGAAATGCGCACACGCGACATATATTTTTGTATTTTCTATTAATTTTAAACAAATAAATACGCACAGATAA
This sequence comes from Nicotiana noctiflora, assembly GCA_032618575.1. Classification (NCBI taxonomy): domain Eukaryota; kingdom Viridiplantae; phylum Streptophyta; class Magnoliopsida; order Solanales; family Solanaceae; genus Nicotiana; species Nicotiana noctiflora. The sequence goes on along the minus strand of JASVEL010005955.1, from coordinate 77,110 downwards.
AATAAAAATAACACAACATCCACATAAATCCCACACAACACAAAGCTATTTTATTTTGAAATTTTGGGAGTAATTCTCATATAGGGCAAAAATCACGTGCTCACACCTAATACATATAGTGAAGCAATGTGGTCAATATATGCTGCTTTTTGGAAAAAGACCATTAAAAGTGAATTAGACTCTATGGCTTCTAATCATACTCGGGACTTGTCTTTTTTGCCTAAAGGTTGTAAACTTATAGTAACAAGTGGATATATAAGAAGAAATTGAGACCCGATGGTACAATTGAGAAATATAAGGTCAGACTTGTTATTAGGAGTTTTAACCAAAAGAAAGACATAGATTATTTTGATACTTATTCTCTTGTGACTAAGATAGCGACTATTAGAACTCTTGTTACTTTAGTCACTATTCATAATTTAGTGATATATCAAATAAATGTTAAAACGGCTTCCCTAAATATTGATTTAAAGGGAGGGATATATACAACCTGAGGGATTTATGATCCAAGGATAGGAGAATAAAGTATACAAATTGAAAAAGTCTTTGTATGGTCTAAAACAAGCACATAAGCAGTGGTATAAAAAGTTTAATAGCACATTAGTGGATAATAGTTTGTTGTTAATGCATCTGATACTTGTGTTTATTCTAAGGTGATAGGATCAGATGTGTTATTATATGTTTGGATGTGGATGACATGCTAATCTTTGACCCTAATGTGAATGTTGTTAATGCGACTAAGAATTATTTGTCTTCTAAATTTAAAATGAAAGATCTTGGAGAAGCAAATGCGATTTTATTAAAATCAAAAGAAATTCTAATAATTTTTCATTGTCTCAGTCTCATTATATTGAGAAAATGTTGAAAGGATTTAATTATTTTAAAGTAGCACATGTGAGAACTCCTTGTGATCCTAGCATTCACTTGAAAAAGAATAAGGAATCTAGTATTCCTCAAACTGAGTATCCTAAGATAATTGGTAGTATTATGTTTCTAATGAATTATACGTGACTTGATATTGCTTATGTTGTTAGTTAATTGAGTAGATATACTCACAAACCAAGTAGTGAATGTTTTAATATTTTTCATCGTTTGCTAAGGTATTTGAGATGTACCATGGTTTGGTGTTTGCATTTTAATAAATTTTTTGTTGTTTTAGACGGATTGTTTTATGCAAACTCGGTTAGTGACAATGATGAAGTAAGCTCCACTAGTGGCAATGTGTTCACTTTCAGTGCAGGTTCTATTTCATGGAAGTCTTTAAAATAGACTTGTATAGCACGATCTACTATGGAATCTGAATTCATTGCTCTTGAGTTGGCAGGGCAATAAGCCGAGTGATTGAGAAACTTATTGGCGGACATGCCTTTGTGGGGAAGACAAGCTTCACCAGTTTCTCTACATTGTGACTCACAAGCAGCAATTTGAATTGCCAAAAATAACGTGTAAAATGGAAAAAGAGGACATATTCGCATTATGCATGGTGCGGTAAAATAGTTTTTGAAACATGGTGTTATTTTCTTGGAATATATAAGATCCAAAATAAATTTGGCGGATCCTTTAACCAAGGATTTGGCAAGGAGAGTTATCCTTGAAACATCGAGGGGGATGCGGTTAAAGCCCATGGATTGAGGAAGTATGGTGGATTCCTGTTTGTGGTCAAACGAAGCCTTATGAGACGTCAACATGCACTACATTTCTTATCCCCATGTCATGTGGCAGTGCTTTATAAGGTTGAGCTTATTTTACTCTTAATGGTTTCATGGCCTTAAGGTATTCTATGTATAGATAGACTTGATGGAATTACCTACGTGAGTATAAAGGTGCCGTCACCTCTTATGAAAGACTTGGGATGTCTTTCTAGAGCACTCATGAGACCTAAGGTATGTGCATGACTATAAACGTACTTTGTTAGTATCGCCGAGTATGTATAAAATTAAGGATATAGTATGTGCTATGGGGGTCTCAACCAATGTCCATTCAGTTCAACAGTACTTCACTATATAGATGTTAGTTGTTGCCTCATTTCACTACGTGTCAATTTAAATCGAAAGATTTGACGCTTAAGTACATGTTCCTTCTTTTCCCAAAATTATTTTATTTCTGTCTTTGTATTAGTGGGGGATTGTTGGCATTATTTATAATGCAAATTCAAAGATTTCTTTTTGAAAATTCATTTACAACCAATAGCCACGAGTCTTTTTATTTTACACGTGTCCTGTCTATTTCAGAGTGAATTCTTACAGAAAGTTTTATGTACCAAATACTCTTAGATAATTAGTACATGGCAGGAGTTTTTACATGTATTATTGATTTTAAATATTATTTGACAATTGGCCTTGCTAAGCCAAGTGTCATTTTGCACGACATGTATTGTCATCTTGCATGAAAGAAAATTAACAAGTAAGTCATGTGTTGTCATCCTGCATGAAAGAAAATTGACAAGTAAGTAAGACACTTCTATGAATGATAATAAATTCATTTTCATGCTATAAATAGGATGATCATTAGCCATCATATTCACTCAATTCTTAACCAAGAATTCATCTAGCTAATCATTACTTTCTTCCCAGTCTTCTTTGATTATCCAATACATAAAATACCTTCATCTTCTCTTCTTTGTGGGCAACTATTTTGTGCAAATTCTAAACTTCCAGCCACAAGTGCATGTGTTTGGAGATGATGTAGAACCTTGGGGAGTGACCGATCTTAACGATTTGCACCCAGTTGGGCCGAATTTCAAGGCAGTGCTTGCCACACCATAGTATTTTTGATAAGTTGTTCTTCTTTCCTTCGTGTTTAGTCAATATTATCTACTCATTTTTCTGACAGATAATACAAAACGGATAAAATGTATTATCAAATCCATATTTAATACATATAAAAAATAAATTAATCGACGGATAAAGCATCATTTTGTGAACAATAATGAAATGTCTAAATCCTGCACATATAGTACTAATTACTATATTTCAGAATATAATTCGTTGAATAACTTTATTTTGGCGTGGAAGGTGCTTTGTCTAAGTCAGCACAAACACATAACTCAACTATCAGAGGAGAGGTCACAAATCTAGAAGAACTTCCCCTCACTAAAAGTCTTAGTTAGTTTACTTTAATTTCGTAGATTTCGACAAAATTAGCATCTTCTGGTTAGTTTTTTTCTTCTTCTAGAGTTGGTCTATAAGCTCAATTTTTATTTTTATTTTGTTGGGGGGTGGGGGTGGGGGGTGGGGGGTGGGGGGTGGGGGAGAGATATTGATATTCTGGTTTTCAGCTTAATATAAATGAATTATGTCAGAGTCTGAATTTTATAATCCAAGGACTTAATTATTGTTTGTGCAGCAAACACACTCATTTTGGTAGTATTTTATTACGTTGTTTAAGAAAGGATATACATTTTATATTTAGAGAAAGAATAATGTCGGAATATCCGAGAGTATATTCTTGATCGTCCCCCCTACTTATAGATTGTTCGTGGGAGGAACATGAATAAACTTTTTCAACTCAAATAAGACACACAAAGTTATATCCTGTTGCTTATTCTTCAAATTAATTGTGTTGATGAGCTTTCCACCGTCTGATTGGATAGAATAAGTTTCTGTGGAACTCTAGATCACAAATGTATGATCGGATTGAAAAGTTGTAGCAAATGTAGGTGGATGTCATATACATTTAAGTTTAGTAGCAGTTTTTTCTTCTTCCAAGGATTGGAAGAATATATAAGCTCATGATAAATCAAAATCAATTGAGATATGTCAAAGCTTGGGAATCAATCATGAAAATATCAACAATTGTATTTGGTGAAAATGAAATATCACAATGTCACGATCATGAATATCTTGACAAAAATGGAATTTATATACTTTGGTAGGGGTACACAAAGGAAACCGATAAACTGCACTAATTCGATAATTCGAGTCAAATCGAGAAAAAAATTCGATTATGATTTGGTTTGGTAAAACAAACCCGACCATAATTGGTTTGGTTTGGATGTAATTAAAGAAAGTCATACCGAAACCAAACCAACCCAACATTCCATATATAGAAATTTGAGATATATTTAATATATAAATATACTTATTGTGATATACTTTATAAATATTTCTTAAATTTTTTCATAATTTTATCTTTTAAGATATTATTTCAAGGTTGGACTTAAAATTTTTGAATGTTCCAATAAGTTATATAGCTACTAATATTAGTAACTGAAATAACGCTAACAAAAGCTCATATCGAAATCAAATCAATACTAATGCTAACAAAAGACATTCAATTTAATACTACGAACGACAATGTATTGAATATCTATTTTTTGTTCTGCAATAATTTAGATAAAAATGCATAACCTATTTTTATTTTTTCTTTAGCGTTTAGTCATATAATTAATATTCTCTTATTAGTCTACTTATTTTAGCATGAGTTAGTACTTTTAGATTATGTTATTTTTACAATGGCATTTTTAATTAGCAATATTTATATTACATAATTTTATTATCTTTATTGTTAAATATTTTAGGATAATGCCATGACACATCTCATATTTTGTAGTATTATTTTTTTGGAAAATACCATATATAGTTTTATCTTACTAGGATTAAAGAAATATTTTGAGCACAAGTTATATATTTTGGTCTACGAAGATTTTACCGAAAAAAATCCGAAAACACAAAATAACCCAAAAACCTTGAGAAAAATCGAGATTAAAAAATTCGAGTTTTATTTGTTTGATTTGGTCTTTAGATTTAATAACCCGACACAGTTGATTTATTTTCGTAATTATAAAATCCGAACCAAATATATTCTATAGATAACAAATTCGAACGGAACACTTTTTTTTTTTTTTGGTAGGGAGTGCATTCCCGTTTAATGAGACTTACGCGCGGCAAAGTCGATTAGTCGGAATTCTATTGATGCGGGAACCGGATACTATATGAAAAATAAAAAAGAAAGTGGAAAAATAAAAGTGAGATTCTAAAACAGTGAAGACTAGAACAGAATGATTAATTTTCATCATATTGATAAATCATGATAACCCCAACTTCTACTATCTTTTAGAAGATAAGTGTGATTCAGAATAATATAGAGATGGAAAATAATTTCTATTACTGATTAAGAGGGTGTTTGAATTGGTATCAAATTAATTTTTAAACTCTTTTTAGTTGTTTTTAGTATTTGGCAAAGTCAAAAAGTACTTTAAATAAGTTAAAAACAAGCAATAAGTAGTCAAATCCCAACTTACTACTTTTTGGCTTAAAAGTTACCCCTCTGGTCCAAAATAAATAATTTTTTGGCCTTTTTTGTGGTCCAAAATAAGTGATTTTTTGGATTTCAAGAATAACTTAATGATATTTTTCCTATATTAAATAGTATTGAAATATGTGTTAGTAGAGTTTATGAGAAATAATAAAGTTAAAATGGTCAATTCTATTGCTAATTAATACTAAAATATGACTTTTTTAATATGTGTGAAAATATTAAAAAAAAATCACTTATATCGTGCTTTAATATGTGTGAAAATATTAAAAAAAATCACTTATATCGTGAAAATATTTAAAAAAATCACTTATAATACTCAAATTATTAGTAGCTCATATTTCAGTTAGTTTAATTACATAATATCGTGCTTTATCTACGGACTTGTTCAATTATGTCTTCAAATTAGTTGGTAATTGCCATGTATGAAACATGCGATAAAAGGCATTTTGCCCATTTATCCATCCAATTTACCCGTTGTGATTTGCATTTGAAATTAGGGTTAAGATAAAGGTTTGAGTAAAGGATACCTGCATACATTGAAATTATTAGTCCTCTTAAATTAATCCATTTCTTCGAATAATTCTGATGATGCACGATATAGAAAGCAATTGGGTCATGAACTTTGCTTTGTTGACCGGCAGCATAATGCTTAAAAATACCGACCGGAGCCGGAAGAGTCATCTGATCCGGTTCCGACTGAGCTCTCTCTGCCACCCAGGTGTAATTGGATGATATTTTGGGTAAATGCAAGTTTAGAGAAGAGTGAATTTGAACCCTTTCTCTATTTAGAATGTCAAACTCACGACCATGATTGATATATTTCCCAGGTATATGCTATTTTTAATTTGTTTTATTTTAATGTATTGAAAAAGACCCCCACGTTCTCCTGGGATGATTCTCAAACCCTTTCCCATATCGCTTCCACCTTTTCCTAATTATAAAAGTTTGAACAGTTGATAGTATCTGATAATACTTAATCCTTTTCTCAATGATTGGTATACTCTGGTCATTTTCAGGCCATTAATTTGGTGTAGTGTTTTTATATACCCTCTCAAGAGTTGCATCATTTTGTCCTTAACTGGTTGAAGTTGAACCAAGTCTGTCTTAGTTTTACTTGGCCCATTTTCCACTAAAAAATATTACTACTCCTACTATTTAAAAAGGGGTTTGGCCATATTCTGCTTATTAAATATTCTTGGTTGCTGAGTCCTTGAATATTTTATATTGATATACCAACCAAAGTCAATCCATCCTGACATTCCCTTGTATTTGTGTTGGTATAAATATATGTGCCTCTATCTACCAACTTTTTCCAAGAAATTGAGCTTCTCTATTATAAAGCAGTTAAATAGCACAACTCCTTCATATAGCAGAACTCCTCCATTTCCTTCAGGTTCTAGTTGTAATAACAGTATGGACCCTGTGGCATCAATATCAGGGGAATGGAGCTCTTTTAGCGGAATGTGTTTAACTGAGGAGGCAGATTTTATGGCACAGTTACTTGGTAACTGTTCACTTCCAAACGAACTACCATGTAGTTCTAACTATGGAGTCTCATCTGCATATTGGACTGGTCATGAATCAAACATGAACATGGGAGTAGCAAGAGAAGTTTCTGTGTATTCTTCAAATGACACTAACAATAGTATGTATAGTGATGGTAGTAGCTTTCTTTTTTCCCCACCGAGTCATGAAAATTACTTTTCAAGTCATTCTCGGCCTTTCTTGATGAGAAATGATAGTTCAATAACAATGGAACATGGTCTGGTGGATACTAATAATCCAAGTGAAGCTGATGACTTCCTTAAACAAGATGTGAGCAATGACAGCATGGAGTTTGATGAAAACTTGCTTGAAGCTGCTCTTGATGGAAAAGGATTGCAGCTAGGAAGAACAGATTATGAACAATTTTCGGAAGACAAAATGGATAGTCCATCAGAAAGCTCTAAGAAAAGATTACGGCTGCATGGGCTTGGGCATGTAAGTATCATTCATCAACTTTGAAACCTATATATCTGATTTAATAGAACATAGCTGTCAACCTCTTTCAGAATGGTAGATATGGTCTTGATCTTGTAGTTCCTGTCTCGTTATTCTATGACATAGGTCCCGAAGAACAAGAGAAATGCAAAGCTGGAGAAGGATCTAAAGAGTGGTGAGATGGATGGGAAAAATAAGGCTGTGCTTCAGAGGCAAAACTCTACGATCAGTTGCTGCTCAGAAGATGAATCTAATGTTTCTCACGCGTTAACCCGGAAAACCAGAGCCAACAGGGGTTCAGCAACTGACCCCCAGAGCTTGTATGCAAGGGTATCTATCTGCCTATTACTTCCTGAGTTCCGGTTTATGTGATACTCCTTCCATTTGAAACTTTTTGAACTTTCTTTTTATTTTAGCTTAAATGACATGCTCTTGTAGCCATAAGAATGTTGTGTCATGTTTAAGCCCATACTTTCTAAGGGTACTTTGGGTGTGTTATAAAGTCTTTCTTTTTCCTTAGACTCCATGTGCAGTCAAACGGTCAGTTGCTTGATCTCCAGATCTGCTAGTATATATATGTCTAAAGGATCTTTCTTTTCCTTCTACAGAAAAGAAGAGAGAGGATTAATGAGAGATTGAAGACCTTGCAGACTATCATCCCTAATGGAACGAAGGTAAGTGAATGTAGGTGAAACTGCATATAGAGTGACCATGTTATCTGCTGAGAGAATGTGAACCTAAAAAGTAAAATATTTGATGACAGGTTGATATTAGCACCATGCTTGAAGAGGCTGTCCAGTATGTCAAATTTTTGCAGCTACAGATCAAGGTAAGATTCAGTTTCCCTTCACTAAGTGTTAAAATGTATTATGCTAACACAAGATGAAACTATTGCGTGAGGATGGGACATGGAGATAGCAAAAGAAAGAGAGAACGACAAGTATAGCTTGAAAATCTTATTATTTTGTGTGGACAAGAGTGGTAATAAAGAAATAACTTAGTGAGGTGGTGGCAGGAAACTACCCTATAAAATATTGCTTGGATTATTTAACTTATTATCTAAAGATTTTTAGACTATCAGTATATTTTAGCAAGTATATATATAGAAGGTCATTTACTTTACTTTTATATTTTACCAAATTAGATTTGCTAGATACAGTTACTGGTTACAGCTCACCTTGACCTGATAGGTTTTTAAATATTATGCATTGTCAATGGACAAAAGTAAACTCGTTATATGATGGCGTAGCTATCTAATCAACTAAAGGTACTAAGACTAATTACTTTTCACTTTGGAATCAAGTGATGGATCTTAATGTCGTGCTTTTTGTTTGGACATCTGTAAGCAGCTTTTGAGCTCTGATGATCTATGGATGTATTCTCCCATTGCATACAACGGAATGGACATTGGGCTCAATCTGAGGATTGATATCCCAAATGATAAAATTGAAAGCTGAAGACATGGCAGTGCTAGCTGGATTTCTGTCTTCTTAAATTGAGAGCATTATCATGCAGAGATAAAGAAATGTTGCAGTTTTGTAATGGTTTCTATTTAAAATACTTACTGCTGAAAGATTAGTTTTTATCTTATCCACCACGCTAATCATTCTGCTTATCCAATATTTAAATGTAATAAGTTTACTTTCTGGCTGCGGCTGGCTGTTATTTCAACTTGATGAAGGGTTTTATGTTATATATGTCTCAAAATTATGGCAATTTACAAGAAACCACTGTAATAATTGAGTTATAATGTGTTATCTTTTAATGATGAGTTGATTGGTCTATATTTTTCGTTAAGAGTGTTGTGTTTTGTCATCTCTGTTGATAGTTGATACTCATCAGCAAGCCAACAAGTTGCATTCAATTATGATATGATCATGGATAGCCTGAGCAAAACGGAGAACATTGTGAATAATCTTCAATTATCTAGTGGACCACTGAGACGCTTCAAGTCCCAAAGTGTCCAACGAATGCATGATTTTCAACATTTGGCTAGAAGATGTTTGGAGAGTCATTCTGAGGAGAATATCACATTTAGAGGCTTGTGATAGTGAAAAACAGGAACCGGAGAGTGTTGACTGCTCTGCGGCAACGCAACATCTGACAAAGAGTGTAACCTGAGAGCGTAGGCCCCAGGTGTGCTGTAGCACTCGTAATTGAATATAGAGTTCTTCTATCTCTCAATATGTTTATTTCATCGGTTTCAGCGAGGTCATTATTGAGCAAGTTTTCTCTAGGTTCAACAATGGTGGCTTTTGATTTCTCCACTACAGTCTACAAGTACCAACTCAATGTTTGAATCTCAGTTCTAAGAAACGGAAGAAGAAGAAGAAGCCGTATCTGAAGTTACCTAAATATTGAGTATCGATTACATTAATAAAAACGTGTGTACATATTAAATCGGGGCGACCAAGTAGTGCGCCCCCATGAAATTTTACATTTCTGTGGAGAATTAAGTTCAAGACTTCTCCTATTTTGCCCGTTGAGTCTTTTAATAGTGTAGGGTTTATTTATGTGACCTCTTGGTTCGTGTTTAACTTTTGATTTCCTGTTTCCAAGAATTGGATTCTTGAGTATGCACTTCTTCTTCTTTTTTTCCTTTATATCTAGGGTTTCTATTTCATCTTTCTTGGAATGCGAGCAGATAGTTTCGTTTGTTGCTTGAGGCGTTCACTTATGATTCTAGATTCTCTTCTCTCTTTGATTATTTAAACTACTTTCAATTGCTTTAATTGAAACCTATCTTTAGTTTCGTTTAGAATATTGTTATTTTCTATATTCCGCTTGCTTTGTTTATCTATGATCGTAAATAAGAAAAAACCCATGTGTGATCCCCTTCATTAACGAACCAGTATCAAAGGCTGATGTTCACCGTTAATTGTTATATCATATGTTTAGTTTACAAACTACCGGGGCTTATCGTTAACCAGAGGTAGCACGGGGCGGGGGTGATTGAGGTGGTATGGCACATGGCGTCCACTTCAACGAAGTATTAGGCCACATGTAGAGCCGTCAATATCGGTTTGGCCCGTTGGGCCAGCCCAACCTAATCCGTGATGCAGCAGGGCTGGGCTAGAGTATTTGGAGTTCGTTTAAAAATGAGACTTTTAAGCCTGGCCCGAGTAAGCCCGGCCCGAGGAAGCCCGTGGCCATGAGGCTTGACTTAGGCTGGGTCGGGCTAGCTCATGGGCCTAATAAAATATTTATTTAAAATATTAAAAAATAAAAAGTATACTGCCTTTAAAGATGGATAGTCAGAATTGGATCTTACCAGGAACCAAAACGTGATCTTGAGAAGTTTCAAGAGATGCATGTTGTCATGTATTAGAAGGACTATTCTAAAAAATATCCCGATCTTTCAATGATGGTGTGTTTGATGTACTTAGTATTCTTATTGCCATTGTAGTATCAGAATCAACATTTACCATTGGTGGCGTGTTCTTATTGAGTATAAAAGTTACATTTATTATGAAAATGTCCAAACAATTGTCACTACTTGAAATTGGCTACACATGTTTTTCCTAACTCAAACTGATAATATTTTTTAATTTTAATTTAAAAATTATTAATTTTTAAAATTTATTTAATTAATATTACATATGAATTGTAATGAAAGTGAAGATGTTAAGATAATCTTGCCACAAGCGGATTCAAACGTGTTTGATGAATATGATGTGTTGGATATGTCATAAGCATCATGAACGTTCACTTGATGGTTTGTTTCAAGTTTTGACTTTTAGTAAATAAAATATAGTCTTATCGTTTATTTTTTTTAGTATTTATTGTGATATATTTGAACAATATAAAAAGTTATTAAGTTTTGTGAATTTTTTCCAACAAGATATTTTTTAACTTTTAAAAATTTATCTTTTTTTAGGTTAGAACTTAAAATATAAAATTATATTTTTAAAAATAATGGGCCGGCCCGTGGGGGCCACCGGCCCATGTAGAGCTGGGGTGGCTTGACCATTATAAGGCCCATCAAAATGGTGGGCTAGCCCAGCCCAACCCATCAATTATTAAAGCCCACATGGGTTGGGCTGAGCTAGCCCGTCTCAACCCATATTGACAGCCCTAGCCATGTGGAATTGGAGTGGCCATGATGGAGGATAGTAACGGCGGAGAGATATTTTGATCCAATCTATAAACGTTGGGATTATTGATGGACGTAATAGTATAGTAAATGATATAAATGATCCATTTCGAATTTAAATGGATATTTTTTACCCTTATCCATTGAAATAATGTTTAGACATACATTTCACTTTCACTTGAAAAAATATTACAGTTTTCTGAGCGTGGAAATTTTTGTTGTCTGAAAATTTTGAAAAGGTGGACAAAACTACTTTCTTATTTTTGAAAAATTCTCGAAAAATTTCCAAAATCTTGCAAAATTTTATAGACAAACATAATTTTGAAAAAAGGAAAAAAATTTTATGGACAAACGGGGCTAAGAAGAGAAGTTCAAATTCCACCGTCAAAATTCTCTTATACAGGTATTAATCCGCTTAATATCACTATGTATGCTTAAAACACTGGATATATTTATCCAAATTAAAACATAAAAGTAGGTTAAGTACAAAAAAATAAAAAAAATAATAGGTGAATGATGGTAGAGTTAATCATTAATTAATCGTGCTGGTGAAAGTAAACCTAAATTGGTATGAAATCTGTCATCATAAAAGAAGTACGAAATGAATAATAAATTGTGAAGCAAAGTCTCATGGTATCCTTCCAGAAGCAAAGCCTCATTTGTGAATAAAAAAAAAATTCTAAACCTTACAAATCTATATAATGTAGTAGCTATTATTTCAGAATATAATTGTTTGAATAACTTTATTTATGCGCGGAAAGATGCTTTGTCTAAGTCAGGAAACGCGTAGCTCAACAAAAGTAGTATGCTTTAATACTATCAAATTGGAAATATAATAGTATTGAGTTTCAGTATTTTGAAATACTATAGAATATTGTTTTAAGAGTGATTCGAGTGAAATAATTGTTTTAGGCCACACATTTTTATTTTCCAAGTAATATTCATATATTTAAATACAACTTCGAAGTAACTTAATTTAAATACTCTTTCCCATTCACCTTCAACTTCAAAGTATTTTTTTCTCTAACTTCAACCAAATATTATCCAAATAACACTTGAAAAACGAAGAGAGAAAAAGAAAATAAAAAGTAGAGTATCAACTTGTAATTAAGCTGTTGGGGAAAAAATCTACAGTTCAATACAAGACCCTATAACAAAAATAATGATTCTTCACGCGAGGACACCACACATTAATTAAAAGCTAAAAGTAGTTGTTTAAGACAAGCAAGAGCCCGTATAAAAATCACATAGTGCTAATCATGAATAACCTTTAATTAAGTGGTTAAGAATTTCGATAATATAAATTTATATTTTAGAAACAAATAGCATCAATTTAATTAGTTGCTGTTCGAGTTGGTTCGACGTATTCAACGAGCCATGGTTTTGCTTCAGATTAGTAACACAATAGAGACCGTAAAACAGTACTCCATACGTTTGAATTTAATTTCAATGTAAACATGATTAACTTAAGTCCCTTCCCAATAAAAATTCAGACCAACTTCTGATTAAAGAAAACAAGAAAGAAAATGATAAAAGAGAGTCGTTTCTTAAATTTTAATAAACACGAGGTTCCAAACCCTCATTACATTATTTACTATCACCATTCACCTCGACCCGGTAGAAACTTTAGTCCGCCTTGCGTTTGCCTCGCAACTTATTCATCTCGGATGCCGAATCTGCTCAAAATCAATGAGAATACATGAATATAGGCTAATTAGACACAATCCTTTCGAAATAACTCAATTTGCATCAAAACCCACAAAGTTGTCAAAACCCGACTTTTGGTACGCTTCTCAAAAAATTACAAAAGTTACATATTCGAAATCATCGTTTCAATACGAGTCTATGCATATAAAGTTTTTCAAAATCGGACTCTATTTACCCACTCAAATCGACATTTTACCAAAGCCTGGCTTAGGCTAAATTTTTCCATAATTTCCCCAATTTCAATAAAATATAGGAGGATTTCATGATAAAAACGTAATTAAACCACTCCGTATAATATAATAGGAGAACATGTGTTTACTTTCACGTGATGGCGACATCGTGTGCACATACTCGTTCGATCCTATTATTCATTTATTTATTTATTCCTTTTTCTCGATTTTCCCTTCATCAAATACTTTATCTTAGATATATAGATTCGTATTTTTTATTTGGGATTTTGATTTTCAGCTTAATAAATGGAATTTGTCAGACATTTGAATTATTTAATCTGAATGTTGTTAGTCCACTACATTATGATTTCTTGAGTTGCAACAGTGATTTTATATATTTTATTATTCTGTTAGTTAAAAAGGATTTTGTATTTTTCTATTAAAGGAAAGAATAATCTCAGAATATAAGAGGGTATATATCTTTTTTTCCATATATTACAGTTCGTGGGATGAACATGAGCAATCTTTTTCATAAAAACTATTGAAAGGTTGTAAATAATTATTTGTAGTAGAAGTTATTCGTTGAGTGGTAAATAGATGTTCATAGTATTGGGTAATATGATAAGGATCAGTTGCCCAATTTTCCCTGTGATCTTGAATAAAGTTATACAATTATGTTTTCTACGATTTATAGTGGTAAGGTAAAAAGTTATATTCGCATCACCATCATTCAACCGGTCAATACGTAACTTTAATTTCTAAAAATCCTCCTCAAATTTAAAGATTTTATTAAATTCCAAAGTTACTATATATTTCAGGTTGTGTAAAAAAGTACTAATTGAGTAATTGACAGAGGATTAAATACCATTCAAACGAGCTAGTATTATCTATTTGCGAGTAAATAACTTACCAAAGATAGATTTTTTTCATTCTTGTACTGTACTAGTAAATTGATTAATAACAGGTATTAAAAATATATTGTCAAGCCATGCTTATGTTAGGACCGAAAAAAATCAGGTGACATGCGGAATCTAACAAAGCAAACCTTCAACGACGATAAATCATACAATAGAGAGAAATCTACCAAAAGAGATACAAACATTTAAGGTGGTTCGATCAATTGACCTACGTCCACAACGGAGATGAGCAATCCACGATAATAAAAGAGAGTACAGAATATCGAGAGAACAACCTCACAAAGAGGCAAACACAAGTGACACACTAACACTTGTCCCGAAAAGTTCTTCCTCTAAATACTACTCTCAAGCCCCCTATGACTACATTGTGGATGCTACTGAATGAGAATGAATGATCCTCAATTTATAGAAGTCCAAACCTTTTCCTACAAGAAAAGGGACTAGCCAAATATGAAAGAATTTATAATTTCCTTTTACAAAAAGGAAAACCCAATTTAGGTAATTCTATTGCCCTTTTCCTTCAAGAGATAGAAAAAACAAATATGGTAAGAAAATTATGGCAAACACCTTACAGCTTGTTGGTACATATTGAAAAGTATGGTGTGTACTCCAAATAGTTTCAAACCTAAAAATATTTTTTCGAGGTAAAGGACGGTATTGGAGTTCTAATTTTATAGGGCAGTGGTCTGAATGTGTACGAGAAATATGTGTAACCAGTGTACTAATGCATGATTAGCCATAATACGATCAATACGTTTCGGTATATTATAAGTATTATATCTACCGTTTGTCCATATATAATGACTACCTTTGTATCCCAAGTCCGTTAAATATGAATAATTTAAACAGTCTAATAACCTATTGGGTCTTGAATTATTAATAGATAGTCCACCAAATTTGTCATTTGCATGCAGTATCTCATTAAAATCATCACCTAATACCCATGGACCCTTATAATTATCATATACACACATTATATTATACCATAAAGATTATCTAGTTGCTAAGTCATTACTAGCATATATGGCAGTACATAAAATTTTAAATGGAAGATGGAGCACCTGAATATGGCAATATATTTTCTGTGAAGTAGTGACCACTTGTTCCATATGAAATACATCTGAAAGCCATAAAATTATAATTTCACCCGACTGGCTAGTTCCAAAAACTTCAATTAAGCCAGTAAAATTAAAATCCTCATTAACTATTTGATGGCTTTGGCAGTAAGTCTCCCACAACACAACCAATGATGGTATATTGTAGTCAACTAATGAACAAATTTTTTTTATAAAATCGCCTGACTGAGCACCCCTGCAATTCCAAATATTAAAATTCATATGGCTAAGAAGTGGTTCAAGCTGTTGACTGCTCCTGTGGTTCCTTTGACTGCTTGACTGACCTGGTCGAAGGAGAAATGTAGGAAGTAGAAGCATGGCATACTTCCCTACGTCTGGATTTGTAGTTGGCCTTAGTCTAAAGATGTTGTTAGTAGATTTGGAGGATATCGTATGAATATTTTTCTTTCGCACTCCTCCTTCTGGACAAAAACCTTGATTGCATCGAGACATGCATGAAATGGTCATGCCTCTCTGTTGTAAACGACTGCTACTTCTAGTTCTTTCTAGAAGTTGGTGTCTTGTTCGATTGGACTATGCATGAGGCGTGGTGAGTGAGTTGGCGATGGGGTTGGTGCCAGAGGTCTTATTGGTTCCAATGGTAGTATATTTGTTGGTGGAGTCACGTAGGATTGGATCCATAGTGTGGCAGGAGTGGGTGTTGGATAAAAAGGCATTTGAAGAAGAAGTGGGTGAAGACAATATGGTGTTGGGAGAGGAAGTGGGCGATATGGTGCTAGATATGGTGCATGTTAAATATATCATTCATAGCTTGTATTTAGGAGATAATTTCTCTAAGAATTATCTTCCTAGTTTGTAGCCTAGGATAGTGCTAATCTCTTGTAATTAGTTTCCTAGTTTGTAGCCTAGGATAGTGCTAATCTCTTGCTAATTTCTTGTAATTAGTTTCCTAGTTTGTAGCCTAGGATAGTGCTAATCTCTTGTATATATTGACTCTCAATAGCAATGAGAAAGACGAGGAAAATTCTCCAAATCTTTCATGGTATCAGTTAGCCTAGGGTATTCTCTCTAATTCCGCTGCACCCTACGCTCTCCTTTTCCGCCCATATCTTCTTCTTCTTCTTCCTCTATTTTTTTCTCTTTTCTCTTCTCACCGGCAGTTTCTATGGGGGAGTCTAAATCGTCCTTCCATCCGGCTCTTGCTGTTTCTAATATCAAGAACAATATTCCCATCACTCTTGAGATGGAAAATGTTCAATATTCTACGTGGGTGGAATTATTCAAGGTTCACGCAAAATCAAACAAGGTTCTTCACCATATCATTCCTCCGGCCAAGGGCAAGGAGCAACCTCCTCCATCTACGGATGCGGAAACGGAATTGTGGACAACTTTGGATGCCACGGTTCTTTCGTGGATTTATTCTACTATTTCTCGTGATTTGTTGAACACCATTATTGAGCCCGACTCTACGGCTATGGAAGCTTGGGATAGGTTGCGTGACATATTCCAAGATAATGAACATTCTCGTGCCGTGGCTTTGGAACAAGAATTCTCCACCACTTCTATGGAGGATTTCCCAAATGTTTCATCTTATTGTCAACGTCTCAAATCCCTTGCGGATCAATTGAAGAATGTTGGGGCTCCGGTGTCCGATAGTAGAATGGTTTTACAATTGGTTAGAGGTCTTACTCGGCCGTACCGAGGTGTGGGTACGTTGATTCGCCAAAGTAATCCTCTGTCTCCTTTTTACAAGGCTCGATCCATGCTCACTTTAGAAGAAGCTGGGTTAGCAAAAGAAGCAGCCACTGAGTCTGCTATGGTGGCCTCGAGTGATGGTGGTCCAAGCCATGGAAATAAACAGGGTCACAACAAAGGCAAGAATAATTCTGGCCGGCGCAACAACAACGGTGGCCGGAAAAATTCGAGTACAGGTGGTGGCAAGAACTTCGCCGGCAACAAGGGTGGTGGCCGGGACCAGCAGTCCGGCAGCCACGGTGGACAGCAGCACCAGTCACAGTGGCAGCAACAGCAGCCTGCGGGATCAGCTCCATGGGGCTGGTACAATCACGGCTGGCCCATCCCTCTTTGCCCCTACCCAACGCAAGGATGGGCCGGGCCTCCTGCTCCACAGCAGCCTCGTCAGGTCGGTTTACTTGGGCCCAGACCTCAGCAGGCCTATTTCCAGCAAGCAGGGGCGTCCAATCCACAGCAAGGGCAATTCGGTTCTTACACACTTATGGATATCGAGGCAGCTATGCATACAATGTCGCTTCAAAAGCCCGACCCATCGTGGTACATGGATACCGATGCTACCTCTCATATGACGTCTTCTACTGGTAAACTCTCATCTTATTTTAATTTGAGCAATCATCCAAACAATAATATTGTTGTTGGTAATGGTCATTCAATTCCGATTCTTGGCTATGGTCACACTAAATTACCCTCCCCGTGTCAATCTTTGTCTCTTAAAAATGTCCTTCATGCTCCTAAACTGATTAAGAATCTAATTTCTGTTAGAAAATTTACTAAAGATAATTCCGTGTCAGTTGAGTTTGATCCTTTTGGGTTTTCTGTGAAGGAATTTTGGACGGGGAGGCCAATCATGAGATGTGATAGTCATGGCGATCTTTATCCATTTTCACCTTCTTACAACAATCAACCTTCCTCGTTTGCTGCTATTTCACCTCAAATATGGCATGACCGCTTGGGTCATCCGGGGGAACCTATTTTAGATTTGCTTAGGAAAAATAAAGGCATTGATTGTAAAAAACACTCTAGTTCAAGTATTTGTAGCTCTTGTGTTTTTGGAAAACAAATTAAGTTGCCATTTATTTCTTCCTCTTCTAGCACTACTATGCCATTTGATATATTACATAGTGATCTTTGGACATCTCCTGTTTTGAGTTCTGCGGGACATCGATATTGTGTTTTGTTTCTTGATGATTTTTCAAAGTATTTATGGACTTTTTCGTTGGGTAGAAAATCTGATGTTTATGACATTTTCTTAGCCTTTAAAGCCCATATTTCGACCCAATTTGAACGTAATATAAAAAATGTGCAATGTGATAATGGTCGTGAATTTGATAACAGTTTCTTTTTGGGATTTTTGTACAAAACATGGCATGTCATTCCGTTTGTCTTGTCCTCATACTTCTTCTCAAAATGGGAAAGCCGAACGCAAAATCCGGTCTATTAACAATGTCACTCGTACTCTCTTAGCTCATGCTTCTCTTCCCCCATCATTTTGGCATCATGCTCTCCAAATGGCAACATATCTTCTTAATGTTCTTCCTAGTAAATTGTTGCATAATAAGCCTCCTATTGAAGTTCTTTATCAAAGAATTCCCTCTTATAATCATCTCAGGGTTTTTGGGTGCTTGTGTTTCCCTCTTATTCCCTCCACCGCTATTAATAAATTGCAACCAAGGTCAACTCCGTATGTGTTTCTTGGGTACCCCACTAAATATCGTGATTACAAATGTTATGATATGTCTTCTAGGAAAATCATTATTTGTCGTCACGTTTTGTTTAATGAACATACATTTCCTTTTGCTAGTGTGCACACTCCAACTTCTCATACATATGACTTTCTTGATAATGGATTATCATCATATGTTATCCACCATATGCAGCAATCTACTACTCCTACTTGGCCCATTCCACACACGGCCCAGTAGCAAAGCCCCACCTCTTCTCCTTCTCCATGCCATAACCAACCACCACATGCCACCCAAACTTGCGTCCGGCAGCGTGGTCTCTCACCACCAACTACCAGCCCCGCCGGGTTACCAGCGGACGCCAGAACGGGGGGTGCCTTGGTGGCTGGGGCAGGCGTGGCAGACCAGCCCGTGTCCCCTTCATCTCCTTCTCTCTCTAGGCCTCTTCCTACCCAATGCCCAGTCTCTTCCTCCCCTTCAGCCCAAACACAGCAGGCCCCATTACCCACAAATTCTCCGCCCATTCCTTCTTCCCAGCCTAGAGTTGTCACACATAGTCAACATGGGATTTTTAAACCCAATCCGAAATATGCAAACTTGCATACTATGGTTGATCGGTCTCCGTTACCTCGAAATCCCATTGATGCACTTCGTGATCCAAATTGGAAAATGGCCATGGATGATGAATTTGATGCTCTTATTAAAAATAAGACGTGGGAGTTGGTGCCCCGTCCACCTAATGTGAATGTTATTCGTTCTATGTGGATTTTTTCTCATAAAGTCAAGGCTAATAGTGATTTTGAGAGGCATAAAGCCCGTCTTGTAGGTGATGGTAAAACTCAACAGGTTGGCATCGATTGTGGCGAGACATTTAGTCCGGTTGTCAAACCGGCTACGATCCGTACTGTTCTTAGTCTTTCCTTGTCAAAGGCATGGTCTATTCATCAGTTGGATGTTAAAAATGCTTTCTTACATGGTCAGCTGCAGGAAATTGTCTATATGCATCAACCTGTTGGATACAGAGATCGGGCTTATCCGGATTATGTTTGTCTCTTGCGTAAGTCTCTTTATGGACTTAAGCAGGCGCCCCGGGCTTGGTACAAGCGATTTGCTGATTATATGTTGTCTCTTGGATTTACTAACAGCAGGATGGATAATTCTTTATTTATCTATCGTCATGGGTCCGACATGGCTTATCTTTTATTGTATGTTGATGATATTATTTTGACAGCTTCTTCTGATGCTCTCCGAAGTTGTATCATGGCTCGTCTTAACTCCGAGTTTGCTATGAAGGACCTTGGTCCTCTGAATTATTTTTTGGGCATTGCTGTGACTAGACATAAGGGTGGTTTGTTTCTCTCATAGCGTAAATATGCCGAGGAAATAATTGACCGTGCAGGGATGTCATCGTGTAAACCGTCTCAGACTCCGGTTGACACGAAGCCGAAGGTTGGCGCTACTACTAGTGCACATTTTGACGATCCGACTCTGTATAGGAGCCTTGCGGGGGCTCTACAATATCTTACATTCACTAGGCCGGATATTTCTTATGATGTTCAGCAAGTTTGTCTTCATATGCATGACCCGAGGGTTGATCATATGTCTGCTCTCAAACAGATTATTCGGTATATACAGGGTACTCTTGATTTTGGACTACATTTATATCCATCCTCTATTTCATCTCTGGTTGCATATACTGATGCAGATTGGGGTGGGTGCCCTGATACAAGACGCTCAACGTCTGGTTATTGTGTTTTCT
Source organism: Nicotiana noctiflora (assembly GCA_032618575.1). Taxonomy (NCBI): domain Eukaryota; kingdom Viridiplantae; phylum Streptophyta; class Magnoliopsida; order Solanales; family Solanaceae; genus Nicotiana; species Nicotiana noctiflora. The sequence continues at coordinate 56,712 of JASVEL010005955.1, read as the reverse complement.
TGGGTGATAATCTGATATCTTGGTCATCTAAACGCCAACCCGCATTGTCCAAGTCTAGTGCGGAGGCCGAATATCGTGGGGTGGCGAATGTTGTCTCCGAGTCATGCTAGATTCGGAATCTTCTCTTGGAGTTACATTGTCCGATTAAAAAGGCTACTCTTGTTTATTGTGACAATGTTAGTGTTATTTATTTGTCAGAAAATCCAGTTCAACATCAACGAACAAAACACATAGAAATGGATATTCATTTTGTTCGAGAGAAGGTTGCATGTAGGGAAGTTCGAGTACTACATGTGCCTTCACGATATCAGATCGCGGATATCTTCACTAAAGGTCTTCCGCGGGTTTCATTTGAGGAATTTCGGGACAGTCTTAGCGTCCGTCGCCCTCCCACTACGACTGTGGGGGTGTGTTAACTATATCATTCATAGCTTGTATTTAGGAGATAATTTCTCTAAGAATTATCTTCCTAGTTTGTAGCCTAGGATAGTGCTAATCTCTTGTAATTAGTTTCCTAGTTTGTAGCCTAGGATAGTGCTAATCTCTTGCTAATTTTTTGTAATTAGTTTCCTAATTTGTAGCCTAGTATAGTGCTAATCTCTTGCTAATTTTTTGTAATTAGTTTCCTAGTTTGTAGCCTAGTATAGTGCTAATCTCTTGTATATATTGACTCTCAATAGCAATGAGAAAGACGAGGAAAATTCTCCAAATCTTTCAGTGCATGCATCATAGACTAGTGGTATATCCCATAGATATCCGTTCCTACCTGTATGCCCTTCGTTACTATTTGTGCTAAGTCCCTCGGATGATTTATGAGAATTGTTACCTTTTGATGATTGACTTCTATCGTGAATGTTAATGTATAATTTTGTAATCATGTCTCAAGCCAGAAAATTAGTTGTGTTGGTGCATGCGAGGTTTGAGCTGTATAGATAATGGTATTAGGTTCCATTATCAGATGAGAAGGAGGATGTGAGAATGGAATGTTTGTGTGTTGGAGATGATGAGAGGTTTGTTTGGGTGAAGTTTGTGGTCTGCGTATATAATTTAGATTGGGGTGAGAACATCTTCTTGATTGATGGATTGGGTGTGTTGTTTGAGTGTAGCATTTGTTTTAACAATATTGAATATTTTCGGATTTGAATGAACTATAGAGGAAGCTAATTCTATGGTTGTTTTGGGCGGTTTGAATGACTGATTTGTTGTTTGTGTGTTTGAGTGATTTGAAGACGTGGGAAGATCACCATATCCTAGTTACATGGGAGCTATAGGGTTATGCATTTTCATTTGTAATCTGGTTATGGGGTGATTGGGTAGATTTTGTGTTAGGTTTTCTTGGGGTAGTGAATAATGAGTGTTTTGACCAAGGAAGATGTTTTGCATGTGGGTGTGCCTATCGTGGTAATTAGACAGGACATGGCCAGGATGCGGATTTCCGAGGATATGATCCTTAATAGGAAAGTCTGGAGGTCTAGTGTCAGGGTTGTAGGATAGAGACTTCTAGATTTTTTGTACTCCTTTCCCGGGGTGGGTGAGGTGTGGTACGGACGCCCATAGATGATTAGTTTGTGTTCTCTTGTGGTAGTCATTTCTGGTAGTTACTGTTTTAATATCATTGCATGCATACCTGCTTATTTATGGTATTTATGTCTCTTATGTTTAGATAATTTTTTGCGATGTATGCTGGTATAACTAATGCGGATTTTGTTTTTGTTTGTCTTTCTTTTCCCTGTGCCGAGGGTCGATTGGAAACAGCCTCTCTGTCCTCTCGGGTAGAGGTAAGGCATGTCTACATATTACCCCTCCCTAGACCTCACCTTGTGGGAATATACTGGGTTATTGTTGTTGTTGGTGTGTCTATCGTGGCTATCTGCATGACTTAGACTTGACTTTGAATAGCCTTTATTTTGTAATTGGGCCGACTGGGAAGGTAATTGAGTGGAAAGTGGATGAGGTAATAGTGTATTGTCCTCTAGTTGATTAATTGGATTAGACTTATCCAAATCAGTTTGTATTAGGGTAGCAAATTGATTACTGGTTAGTAGAGGGGTTATAGGTTGTTTAGGACTATTCTGAGTAGTAAGTATAGGTGTAGTATTATTAATGTTTAATTTTGTATAGGGAAGATTATTAGGGGTTGTGGATACAATTATTAGGGGTTGTGGATACATACTTACCTGAAGACTTTGTACCCAAAGGCTGCCTTGATTGTAGTTGATTTTCTTTGTAACGATGATTGTTATGGAATTTTTACGTTTTTGATTATTTGCTAAGTTAGGGGTAAAACTGGTTGGGAGTGTATTTGTAGCCATATCAGTAGTAACTTTATCTTGTAATTGATAGATACAAACCATTTGATTATGCCCCATCCGACCACACTTAATGCATAGCTAATTTAATCCTTCATAAATAATATTTTGCTTATGAGTTCTAAGGTAAATATGTATAAGGTAAATATGTATACGTAAAGGTTGATCAATTGGTATATCCAACACATAACCTGATATATCTTCCTCTAGTTGTTAAAGAGGTGCAATCATGTAGTACATGCTTCTTATTTTCTTCTTTTTAAAATTTAATAAGAAAAAAATTTGACCTAAATCAATAAGAGGTAGATTTTTAGTGGGTTGCCATAAAGTATAGATTTTTTTGGCTATGTATTTGATGTTCAATCTTGCGTCCATATACTTTGACAATTACTGCATGTTGCCATGGCTTGTATATCCTATTTGTTTTCTCAAGAGAAATTGAAATGAAATTGGATGGATCATGATTTGGTGCATCCAGTTCATCATTCAGCACCAATCCAAGTTTTAAGGGTTCATATTGGGTAGTTGGTACGTAGGTATCATTAGAGGAGATTAGTGTATTTAGATAGGATTTTATATGTGAAGCAGTAGGATTTTGTGGAGGTTCCATTGTATTAATAATCATGGTAGTGTCTAAGGTTGTGGAAAGATTTGTTTTGGAAGGTTGTGATGGTGGAATGAAAAATGGCGGTGGAAAGTGAATATTAGAGAGCATTTTTCTGTTTGATCGGTATCATAAATAAACAAAGAAACTTGAGAATCCAGTTCTACCAGTATACTCACTTGAGAAGCAACTCCTTTCGATAAGTCATTTGAATTGATTTTAGTTTATATATATATCACTCTCTTCTATTGACTTTCAAAAAAAAATTAAATGACTTGAGTTATAGACATTTTTGAGTTGATTATCTTGTTAGGACCGAAAAAAATCGGGTGTCATGCGGAATCTAGCAAAGCAAACCTTGAACGATGATAAATCATACAATAAAGAGAAATTTACCAAAAAAGACACAATCATTTAACGTGGTTCGGTCAACTGACCTACATCCACAACGGAGATGAGCAATCCACTATAATAAAAGAGAGTGCAAAATATCGAGAGAACAACCTCACGAAGAGGCAAACACAAGTGACACACTAACACTTGTCCAGTAAAGTTCTCCTCCTAAATACTACCTTCAAGCCCCCTATGGTTACATTGTGGATGCTACTGAATGAGAAGGACGGATACTCAATTTATAAAACTCCAAACATTTTCCTACAAGAAAAAGGACTAACCAAATATTGGAGATTTATGATTTCCTTTGACAAAAAGGAAAGCCTAGTTAAGGTAATTATATTACCCTTTCCTTCAAGAGATAGGAAAACCAAATATGTTAAGAAAACCAAACACATAACCTGTTGAAGGCTATATAAAGAAGGTGGATCATGTTTATTTTGTTAGAAAATCCAGGCCAAGGGGGAGAATTGTTAGGTGTTCGCCATAATTTTCTTACCATATTTGGTTTTCCTATCCCTTGAAGGAAAACGGTAATATAATTACCTTAACTGAATTTTCCTTTTTGTAAAAGAAAATTATAAATTCTTCCATATTTGGCAGTTCCTTTTCTTGTACGAAAATGTTTGGACTTCTATAAATTGAGGATTTTTCCTTCTCATTCAGTCGCATCCACAATGTAGCAGTAGGGGCTTGAGAGTAGGATTTAGGGGAGAACTTTACGGGACAAGTGTTAGTTTGTCACTTGTGTTTGCCTCTTCGTGAGGTTGTTCTCTCGATATTTTGTACTCTCTTTTATTATAGTGGATTGCTCATCTCCATAGTGGACGTAGGTCAGTTGGCCGAACCACGTTAAATGTTTGTGTCTCTTTTGATAGATTTCTCTATTGTATGATTTATCGTCGTTGAAGGTTTGCTTTGCTAGATTCCGCATGACATCAAATTTTTGTCGGTCCTATGTATCTTAGAATGAAAATTTAAAGCTTTTGCTTTGCAAAGAATTGCTATACAAACTTGGTAATTAAAATGAGAAAATGAACTCCAAAATTCTAAATCCGTCTCTGCTGCAAGCCTTTCTTATTGCACATCATAACATTGTTAACATACACCAAAGGATATAACAATCTAGTGTGAATTGTAAGAAATTTTCAAAATCACGTTATTAGGCATATACTCGGTTAAAAATTAGGCTTTAAATTTAAAAGTTATGGGGCCTTACAATGGATTTGAAAAACTCTTTCTTGAGTCACTTTTGGCCCTTTCATCTTTTGAGAAGGCGACTTCCAAGCTCTTTAAAACCCACTATAAAGTTTGGAGTTTTTGAAAAATATACCATATTTTTTTGCATGAAAAAATATATTATATGGTTTAAAAGTTTTATCTTCTAGCCTTTTTGTTCTTTGAGTTGATAGAAAGATTGCGAAAGGCATAGTTTGAAGGAACATAACCAGTTGCTCAAAATAAAAATAGTAAATATTTATGCGGCGAGGCGTAGTATCAATTTATTAATGATATATATATCTGAAATGCGAATAAAAATGTAGCTGGGCATATATAACCAAAATTGCTAAAATCAAAGTGGAAGAATGGTCGAAGTTCTAGAGAGACACGGTTTTGGCTGAGCCAATTAGCAAGATATGCTAGAAAAGTCTGATTATTTTTCGCAAATATGACTTATAATACTATGAGTTAGGTTTCTATCCATAAATACTTTTTTTCCCTTACATCTACTCGTTGCACATCTTACCAGAATATTCTCTACTATTGCAAATTTCTCTTTATTATATTCAGATAAAGTATTGGTCGTCTATTACATTCCGTACTCTTAACTAAGTGAATGTCTTAAGATACATGGAGATGAGCCGAAGATACATTTTGAGAATTATTTATTTAAGATAATTAGAATGAAAGATTGCAGTACTTGAGAAGAAAGAAAAAGTTATTCTCATTTTATCATAATTATGGGCTATGGCTCCATGATGCTAAATTCTTTTATTTGGGTCGATACAAAAACTAAGTGTTAATTTTTTACCATGGAAGCATAATTGAAGCTTCTCAAGGTTGACAGTTACCAGAGAAGAAAAAGATGGGAAAATGTATTTTTACTATTCCATTGAAAAATACACTGTACATTCATTTTTATACTGTACAACTAAAAAGCCTAACTAATACAAATTAATTAATTTCTATTAGTATAATGTGACAGCTAGGCTACAGCTGTCACGTGACTCCTTCAACACTCTCCCTCAAGCTGTGTAATGGAAACATGTTGAACATTCCTAGCTTGGATAGCAAAAAATCACGTTGTGCCTTTCCCAGTCCTTTAGTTAGAATATCTGCCAGTTGCAGGTTTGTAGGCACATGTTCTGTACAAACCATGCCTTCTTGAATTCTTTCCTTAATGAAATGGCAGTCAATTTCTATGTGTTTCGTTCGCTCATGATATATTGGATTCGAAACAATTTGTCTATGTGTTTCGTTCGCTCATGATATATTGGATTCACAGCAATTTAGAGTGCTGCCTTACTATCACAAAACAACTTCACTGGTAGTTTCAACTTCATTCCCAGCTCTTCATAAAGACCAGTAAGCCATACTACTTCCGCAATGGCATTTGCCATACTCTTGTATTCTGCCTCGGCGGAACTTCGAGATATTGTGTTCTGTTTCTTCGATTTCCAGGAGATTAAAGAATCCCCTATTTTGACTACAAAACCACTCACTCACCTCCTTGTCATAGGACAAGTTGCCGAGTCTACATCACAATAGATTGTAAGTTCTGAGAAAGCTTTGGACTTCAATAATATCCCCAAACCAGGTGCATTTTTCAGATATCTTACCACCCTTAGAGCTCCTTCTATATGTGACTTCTTTGGCTTATGCATCAATTGACTCAAGTTTTACACTGTATAGCTACTATCTGGTCTAGTCATAGTTAGATAAAGAAGTTTTCCCACTAGCCTTTGATATCCAGTAGGATCAGTCAGCAATTCATCAGTGGCATATATTGTTTCATAACCTTGATCATACTCAATGCTGGTAAATCTTTGATTGGCTTCCATTGGAGTAACACTTGGCTTAGAACCACTCGGACCAAGATCAGTAATGAGATCCAATGTGAACTTTCTTTGACATACTAGAATTCCATCTTGACTTCTATCAATTTCAAGACCAAGGAAGTATCTCATCTCCCCCAAGTCTTTGATCTTGAAATGATGATGAAGTAAGAGTTTGGCTTCTTGAATAAGAGAAATAGAAGAACCAGTAATGAGAAGGTCATCCACATATACAAGAATAACAACCAAATTAGATCTTGGCCTTTTAATGAAAAGTGAATAATCATAATGGCTCTGAATAAAACCCAAAGAGAGAAGAGCTTCACAAAGCTTCAGATTCCATTGACGAGAGGCCTACTTTAAACCATATAAAGCTTTTGGAGTTTACGAACTTTGTTACACTCCCCATGTCCCAAAAGACCAGCAGGGGACATCATGTAAACATCTTCTATAAGATCACCCTGGAGAAATGCATTAAAGATATCCATTTGATGTAATGTCCACCCAAACATAGCAGCTAAGGACAAGACACACCTCACTAAAACCATCTTAACCACAGGAGAAAAAGTCTCCTGGTAATCCAAACCTTCTTGTTGTGTATAGCCTTTGGCCACTAGACGAGTTTTGTATCTTTTCACCTCTCTTTGGCATTATATTTGACTTTGAACACACATTTGCATCCAATGGGCTTTTTGTCAGTAGGGAGATCAACCAGCAACCATGTATTGTTTTCTTGTAAAGCTTGCAATTCTAGTTTTATAGCTTCAACCCATTTAGGATCAAGTAAAGCCTCTTCATAGTTGTTAGGTTCTCTAACAGATGACATGTTACATAAGATTGTATGATAAGGATTGGATATGGGAGCATAAGACATATATGCAGATAATTGATAGATTGATCACATTGACGATGCATGTGAAGTAGTCTTAGACACTAGGTGTATATAGTTATTTAGCCAGGCTGGAGGTTTAGAAGTTCTGCTGGATTTTCTAGTAGCAGTAGTAATATCCTTATTGCTTGAATATGGTAGTATAGACTCATCAGATATGACATTAGGAATGGTATCATCAACAGTGGCAATTGCTGATTGAGTATCTAAAAATCCTGTTGAATGGTGAACAGGAGTATGATCAGAGGAAGACTCAAAAGAACATGTGTTATCATCTGCTGCATACTCAAAAGGATCAAGATTCAATTCAAAATCATCAGTAATAACTGAAGGTTGCAGCTAATAGTAAGTAGACTTAAAGGGGAAAACATCTTCTCTAAAAGACACATTTCTGCTCACTAGGAAGGATTTTGTGGCAAGGTCATATAATCTCTATCCCTTTTGAGTACTAGAGTATCCCATGTGCACAGCTGGAATAGCTCTACTGGCAAATTTGTCACTCTTGGTAGCAATATTGGTTGCATAGCACAAGCATCCTAGGACTCTCAGATGCAGCAAGTTTGGAACCTTGCCATAGAAGATCTCAAATGGAGACTTCCCCATCAAGGCAGTCGAAGGAAGTCTATTGATTAAGTAGGCTGCATTCTGAACACGAACTCCCCAAAATTTCAAAGGAATAGAATCCTGAAATCTGATGGCTCTTGCTACTTCAAGAAGTTGTCTATGGTTTCTCTCAACCACTCCATTCTGTTGAGGAGTGTAAGTACAAGAACTCTGATGTACAATCCCTGCATTACTAAATAAATCTCTACAATGTGAATTAAAAAATTCTCTTCCATTATCACTCCTAAAAATTTTGATAAAGCCATTGAATTGGTTTTTTATCAACTACATAAAGTCTTTTATTACAACTGAAACATCACTCTTCAGTCTTAATAGGAATCCAAACCATCCTGCTACTGTCATCAATAAGTGTAAGAAAAAACTTGTGCCCATCATGAGTTGGTATTTTATAAGGACCTAAGACATCTCCATGTACTATTTCACAAATTTTATTAGCTCTACTAGTACTTTGAGGAAATGGTAGCCTAGTTTGTTTGGCTAGTGGACAAATTTGACAAGTCTTGTCTGCAGATGTATCAATACCCTTACAAACATCCATTTGTTGTAGAAATCTATGAGGAACATGCCCCAATCTTCTATGCCATATGTCTTTTGATAGAATCAATCTGGAAGTCAGTAAATGTGGTGCTTTAATATGTAATGTGCTTCTACAGTAATACAAATCATTTTGCATTCTGCCAGTCCCCTTCACCTTCCCAGTGTGAAGGTCCTGCATCAAGAAGAAGTCAGGATAGAATGACAAGAAACATTGTAACTCTCTGGTTAACTTTGCTACTGATATCAAATTAAATTTGAACTCAGGCACACATAGCACATCACTGATCTCTCCTTCAGGTAATCTACATTTACCAACATGACTAATAGGTAATTGTTTCCCATTTGGCACGTATACTGAGGCACCTTGTTTAGGATAATCATGAAGATCATACAATGCATCAATAGTTGACACCATATGATATGTTGCCCCTGTGTCCACTATCCATTTATAATTTGCCAAGAAAAAGCAAATTTTACGTGCTATATTAGTTGATACTTCTGGAACATTCTCTTTGTTGAGTAATTGTAGAATTTGTTTGTATTGCTCAGGGGTAAATTTCAGATACTTGTGATTGAGTTCCTTGCATCTGTACATCACTATTGCTTCCACTTAATGTTCCTGCAACAAAAGTTCCAGAACCAATTCCTTCCATGCCTTCTTGTCATGTATCATAATATCCTCTAGCTTTAGAAGAATCTCCATGGTATGCAGCATTTGCTCTTTGATATTGATGGCCACCTGTGTTCCCTACTACTGGCTTCCTTCTTCCTTTGAAATCAACTGGATAACCAATAAGTTGATAACAGTTTTCTTTCATATGACCCTTCATTTTACAAATATCACAAAATGCATTGAAATTCCTTTTGTTCTTATGCACAAAACTTTCTCTAGATGTTGAACTCCACATAACAGTAATGTCATTCCCCTCAACTATTGGATTGAGTCCTGCATGTGATGTGTTCCTTTGGCTTTAATCTTCAATAATCAAGGCATATGCTTGATTCAAGGTAGGTTCCATTGATTTCATCAATATCTGTCTCCTAGCTTGAGCATAGGAATCATTCATACCACTCAAAAATTGCAACAACCTATGTCGTTGTAAATGATCCGTGTATTCCTTCGAATTTGTCGAAGGTACCATCGCATCATACTCGGCCTAGAGTTCTTTCAATTTCGTAAAATACATGGACACTGAATCTATACCTTGAGAAATAACGGCTATCTCTCTATGTATCTGAAATATCCTTATCATATTCACCTTGTCAAATCTCTCCTTAAGATCTTCCCAAACTAAGTGAGCATTTGATGAATAAACAATTCCACTAAGCAAGTCCAGCGACACTGTGTTCATGATCCATGAAAGTACAATTGCATTACATGTTTCCCAATCTTCATGCAATTCTGGCCTAAATTGATCCTTGTTGCATGTACCAGTTACAAAACCTAACTTGCGTTTTGCTTGAAGTGTGATTCTCATTGATCTCCGCCATATCCCATAGTTCTCAGATCCAGTAAGCTAAATCGAAACTAGTACAGAGCTTGGAGTATCTGATGGATGCACAAACAAGGGATGTGTGTGATCTATTTTTTCTGCCGCCATTATTAATTCAATGTTTCTACGAGAAGATGGGGTAGGAGAAGAAGGAGAGGAGGAAGATGAACCTTCGTTCATACGAAATCGAGAATGAAGTCAATAGATCGTAGTTGATGTTGCTAGCTCTGATACCATGTTAATTTTCTACCATGGAAGCATAATTGAAGCTTCTCAAGGTTGACGGTTACCAGAGAAGAAGAAGATGGGAAAATGTATTTTCACTATTCCATTGAAAAAATACATTGTACATTTATTTTTATATTGTACAACTAAAATAACTTACTAATACAAATTAATTAATTTCTATTAGTATAATGTGACAGCTAGGCTACAACTATCACGTGACTCCTTCAACACTAAGAGAGATGTCTGCTTTTTTTCTTGAACAAAGGAAGAACAAACATTAGCTTTAATTTAACAAGCTTAATCTTGTGTACATGTAAAATCAGGGCAGAGTATTTTTCGATTTTCTGATGTGGAAACAGAGGGTAATCATGGCTCAACGTGATTATAATTGAGGCTGAAGAACCCGTCATATCGAAGCCCATAAAAACGAACGATGCATCTGAAATCTAGAACGGGGAAATAACGGACATAGACCAAGTTAGCTTCTAGATTTTGGAAAATGTGGGGAATGGTTAAGCATGGCGAGTAGGGGGGCTGTAATATTCGTCCTCAATAGGATATTACGGTAAATCCCATCCAGTATCAACTGTAGATCGATATTTACTAAAAAAGAAATGTTTTACCTTATTTAGACTTGTACTAGGACTGAAATTCCCCTACTATAAGGGGAAGGTTTTCTTCATTCGAACACACTGTGAAACGAACATCAAAGTAATAAAATGTTTACTTTTGTTTTTTAGTTATTATTCAAAATGTTCTTCATTTGTTCACTTCTTTATTTGTGGACGAGCTTGTACTGATGATCCAATCAAGGGCGAACTCCACTATCCAACCTAAGATTAGGCTTGGTTATCACATTGCGATTGGTTTGATAATTTATTTTGTCTTTAACTTATTTACATGTTGTTCTTAACCATTCGTATGAAGTAAATCATACATCCTTTAAACTGCGTACAAATTTTATTATTAATCATTTTTGGGTAAACAGTTTGGCACCTACCATGGGCTAAGGATAATAGTGGTAATTTAATACAAAATCTCAATAACACACCCTATTTATGCATGTTCTTTGAAAATATTATTCCAAGTTAGCCTAAGGATGCTAAATTATCAGTCTGCTCTCTTGAACGTTGACGCTGAGTCAGGATATCATGGCGAGAACAATAACGTGATGCCTAGTAATGATGTGACTCTTGTTGATCCAAATGGTGTCCCAGCCGCCAACCTGGTCGATGTTAACTCGCAGTTTGCCGTCAATATTAATTTACCAACTGACCTCAAAGATAATGTTCGTGGGGGACTTTGACCAGTGGCTCGAGAAGCACCCGAAGGTGAAGGTGATGTGTGAGCCTCCGTTTGATATTTTTAATGTTTCAAGACCAAGAATTGGCGATAGAAAGTTGCAAAATCAAAGCCACGCCCCTAACAGGGTCGAACTCAAACAATCCCGAGAAAATACTCGAAGGGATGAACAAGTTGTTGTAGAGCCGAATGAGTTCAAAAGCAGGGAAACGTCCGAGGTGATGAAGATGCTCGAAGTATTGACAAAATGGGTAGAGTTGGGCAAGAGAAATATTGAGTTCAACGATAAGAAGGTGAAAATGTACAACTCCAGCATCGATCAAATCCCTGGAGAGCCTATGATATTGAAGGGACCGGACTCCAAAATGTTTGTTCAGAAGCTTTTCCCTCTGAATGCAGCACCAAAGAAAATTCCGTAGAGGTTTCAAAATCTCGACATTCCCAAGTATAATGGGACCACGGATCCTAGTAAGCATGTAACCTCCTATACATGCGCGATTATAGGGAACGACATAGAACACGACAAAATTGAGTTGGGGTTGCTAGAAATGTTTGGGGAAACCTTGTCCAAGGGAGCAATGATATGGTATCACAACATGCCTCTGAATTTATCGACTCTCCTATGCTTGTAGATTCTTTCTTGAAGACCCATGCCGGAGACATCAAGGTTGAGACTAGGAAGTCAAACCTTTTCAAGGTCAAACAGATAGATTTCGAGATGTTCAGGGAGTTCGTGTTGAGATTCCAGTTGGAACGAATGGACCTGCTGTGAGCACATGATTTTTGCACTAAGCCTTTAAATTCCAAAATTAAAATAAATATATTTTTTGAGTGCAATTACTTGCTTTGCTTGAAATTAGTTATATTTTTGTGTGTTTGAATAAGTAAAAATTAGAAAAAATCAAAAAATAGTAGTAAGTAATTTGTTAGTTAATTAGGAAATTAGTAAAATAGCTTAAGTAGTAGAAATTAGGAAAAAATAGCAGAAAATTACCAAAAAATACTAGGAAATTAGAGTAATTAGTAGATTAGGATTTATAATTTTTCATAAAAGAAAAATAAAAAAAAATATAAAAGAAAAGTGCATAAAAATTATTAAAATCAAAAAATACAAAATATGTTTGGTATAATAAAATTGGGCCAAAATGCTGTCCAGATAGCTGGCCCAGTGTATTGAGCCCAAATGTTCCGGTCCGTAAGCCTGTTAATCAGTGAAAATCCTGGCCATTCAATTGTATTATCCAACGGTTGAGATAGATGGTGGAATTTGTGGTTTAATTGAATTACGAGATCGAATCGAAGCCGTCCATCCTATGTTGATCCAACGGGCGAGACCTTGGTCTCATTAGTATCCAAACGGCGTCGTTTTTGTAACGCGCCTAACAGCCGTTGATCTCCATCATATCAACGGTCGAGATTACCTGGGATATTTGCCCTATAAAAAGGGCTTGTCTGAAGCGGCTGTCTCATTTTGCCAAAATTAAAACCCTAAGAGACAGCCGCCCTCCTCTTCGTCTCCCTGTATCTCTCATCTTCTTCTTCATCATCAGCGGCCATGGCGGCCACCACTCCTACGGTGGTCGCCGGCTTGTCTTCTTACTACTCCCCTCTTCTCCTTCTTCTTCTTCACTCAAAACACACCCAAGAACCCAGAAAAAACCCTTGCTCTTCAAAACCCCGGTCACCGGAGTTACACCGGTGACCACCCAAACAATGAACCACTGCCTCAAACTAATGCCAATCTCTTCCTCCTTTCCTGATCTATCCACTCATACCACTGGTCACCCTCGAATCAAACCGGAACGCCTCGAATATCCCGAAGAAGGTCGCCGGAACCCTAACTCCGGCGACCCCAAATCTAACCTCAATCAAGACCTCACCTTTACCACCTCCAAAACACCCCTCTGCAATCAAAAATCAAAAAAGGCTCCCCCTTTCGAGCCTAAAAGAAAAATCAGAGGAAAATCGAAAAAAAAAAAAAGATCTGGAAATGAATAAAGAGAAAAAAAAAGAAAACAAGAAGAAGGCCTGAAGGTCTGGGAGGGTCTGGGATTAAAGAAAAGAAAAGAAAAGGGAATAGGAAGCTCGGGGGACCGGCCCCGCAAGCTAAGTCCCCGACCCTATGTGCTTTCTCTGTGTTTATTTACCTTCTTTGCTTCTTTGTATTTTCTTTTGCTTGTTTGATTCATGTATTTGATTTCTTTGCCCTTCTGTTCATGTTCTCTTGTCTTTCATCTTACGTTTCTGTCTGTTCTTTTCTATTCTGTAGATTCTCTAAATCTATTGTTTCATCTGTTAGTTTTAACTTGCTCATCCTCCGTATCTTGTTCCTGTTTGTCTGTTCATCCTCTCTTGTTCCTTATCTTTCATCTTGTGTATTCTTGCATGTTTTTCTGTTCTTTCAAGATCCTGTTTAGTATTAGGGCTAATAATCATCTTTCTATTATCCAGTGTTTGACTGTTTATCACTAGGATTCCATGTATATTCTGCTTCTTCTGAGTTTAAGAATCTATATTGTCTTCTTCATCTTCTTAGTATTGAGGTTATTGATCTGTTAGTGTTCAACAAGCACAATTGCTTTTCTCCTCATGATGCCTTGCATGTTCTGATTGACTTGCATTTCATATGATAGTTGTAAGGCTATTCTTGGCTCTCTTTTGGTGACTCTTTTCTTATCTCAAATTTGAGCTTCGCATGCTAGCATAGGATCCTGTATACCCTCATCTGTCAACCTGTTCCTTTCTTTAAATTCTGGAATAGTTCCTTTGAACATGTTGGTCATAGGGCTTATGTTGGTGTTATGAGTTTCATTTCTGTCCTGTGCTTCTCATGTTAGTCTAGGACCCTTCTGCTTATCTTCTCATGCTGTGAGGCTTTGTCTATTTCTCTGTGACCACACTGATTTCCCAACTGGTTCATCTCCTATGTGTCCCTGTGTTCTTTTGGACCTGTTAGTGATAAGACTCTATCTGTTATATGCCTGGTTTGGTCACATGGCTTTTTGTTCTAAGATTGAGAAGTTCATCCTTTTGTGTCATTTTAACTGTTGAGTACTGATTCATGGCAGAAGCATGATCTTTGATCCTTGTCTTATGTTTGAAATCAGGCTTAAGTTATTATGACCACTCTTGTTGCCTTTGACTCTAATAATTCATAGAACTGGGTTTCTTCTTAGCTTTCAGGGGGGTTAGTTTTTCTACTGTTATCAAGCATGTCTAGCTCATGTACTGGTTTAAGTGTTTAATTCTCAATTAGGATTTATTCTTTTAAGATTTCTCATGGTACTTCCCCTTCCCTACATTAGCCTGGTTCTAAGATTGACCATTGATTCTCATGTCTGATCAAGCTATGTTTAAGTTTAACTGTGTGTGAGAATTGAACTTAGTACCTATATGTTTATGAGTCTTGAGTATGCTTTGGGTCTTTCAATGAATCATCTAGCATGAATTGGTTGCAATTAGGTCTGCTTGATGTCATTTAACACTTTGATATATGAAATTGAGTCATGAAAGTTGATTAATTAAGATTCATCATTATCAAACTTGCCTTCTGAGTTTTAATTGATTGATAAACATTGCTTGGTTTCATATGATTATGTGTGCATTTGAATGTCAAAATTGATTGAATTTGCATCAGGTTTATTGTTAGTATGAACACTGTTAAATGCCTTTCATACTTTAGGAGGATTGGTTATAGCTGCTAGTGCTAAGTCTCATTAAGTGGTTAGTTTTGAAATAGGACATAAGCTGAAAATGAACAAAAATAGGCTACAAGTTTAATAATTGGCCTAAGAATGGTCAACCTTGCAAAGGGTTGACCAATTCTGTGAGCCCTAACACACAGTCCACCTTAAAACAGTGGCTGGTTGTGCAAAGGGGCTATGTCTGCAAATGCAGACTAGCCCAGGCTCTATATTGAGCCCTGAACAGCAAAGTGGCCAAACCTGTAAAGGTTTTGGGCCAAGCTGTTCAGTATATGGCTTTGATAGCCCAAGCTAAGTCTCAACTTGAGACTGGCTAACTTTTAAATAGGTTAAGCATAACAATAAAACAGGCTATGCCCGCAAGTAGCTTTAATTAGGAATAAATGGGTCTTAATTGACTGGAATTAACTTAAAAGTGGTTAAAATTGAAATAGTTCTTAGAAATAAATCTGGCCAGCCCTTAAATACTAATACCAGGGCTGGTTATTAGTTAAATAGGTTCAAATCAAGCTGAATTTAACCTAGGAGGGTCTAGTAAATCAGCAGTGGCATTCAGGGCATAATTGGAAACCAAATAGTTAAAATGGTGAATAGTGTGTGAAACATAAGAGGGTAAGGGAGTCATTTGTACCCCTGATTTCCGCAATTTTGCAGAGATTTAAGGGTATAATGGTCTCCCTAAAATGGGAAATCTGTAAAAAAATTTAACCCTTAGGGCTATATTGGTAAAAGACCCATAAAAGGAATCTTTGGAACCCTCCAGCACATGCTGGGAAGGATTTCTGGTAACAGAATTGGGGGGTTAAGTGTACATTTCACAAATTTTAGAGGGGGAAAGTTGGGATTAATCCCATAGCTTTCTCCCCAAGTTTTCAGCCTTTAGTTAACTATAAATACACCCTTAAAGGGGCTGAAAAGGGGGGGACTCCACTGTAGAATAATCTGATCTAATATTGGGGGATTCCACTGGTTCCAAAATCTGAGTAATATTAGCAATATATCTGGGATTTCACTGAAGAGTAATCTGGAAAATACATTGAAATTGAAATTCATTAGATACAAAAAGATTGAGAGAGAGAATTAGCAATAGAATAGTAAGATTTTCTGGGTCTTCTAGCGGATTTCACTGGGTTATCTACTTAAGCCTTCTCTGTTTGTTGTGGACTCGTTTGTTGCTGTGTGCTGTGCCTTCTTCTCACTGTTGCATTGGTCGTTTGAGTCCCTGCTGTTATTTGCTTCTTGCTTGTTTCCCTAGACTCATTGTTCCTTTCTATTTGATCCAGGTACACTTTTCTATTTCTGATGAAGATGTAATTGCTGGAATGCTGTAATGGAATGAAGTGCCTGTTTAATCCTCTTGCCATTTTGTATTATTCAATTAGTAGCCTAATTGTAATAGTGTAATAGCTGAAGAACAAGAACAAGAACGATGTAATAGTAGTAGTATAGTGGTAATGTAGTATAAGTCACTTAGTTAATTAGGCAAAACCTTTAAAACAAAGTCTAATGGCCATATCATGAGTAAGTGACAATCATGGTCACATAGTTAATTCATTTCATTAATCAGTTAACTTAAAATTAGTTAAGGAAAAGAAACCATCGGATAAGGCTGATAATTGGAATGCGATTGGCCTGATAGTAGTGAGTGAATTCGATTAGTGTTAAGGTCAGTGTTTGATCGTATACATGAAGTAATATCTGAGATTAAGTTCAAAAGTAACATCTGGGTTAAGTCATATTAGATATACATATCCATGAGTTTAGTTCATATGGTTAGTCAGTAGCAAAAGTAGTATAGCTATAAGTAACCCATACTCTTTCATCTATATACGGAATTAAATAGCTCACTGATTTAGTTAATAATTGATTCACTGGCTAGTATAGTTTTCTTTGTTAAAAATCAAAAACAGAAGTAGTCTTGTAATTCCCTGTTAGCAGACAGCCTTATTTCCAGATTTGTATTACAACTTTTCTCTTTAATAGATCAATAAAAATGACATCTGATTCTTTCTTTGAGTACAAATGTGTTCATTCTTTTACCTTCTCTGTTATTGTTGGTTTTGGGCCTAATTTTATCCGACTGGGCCAGCAATCAAAGTGCAATAAATACCTGGGCTCTTTTAAGGCCTGGATTGACGTATTATTTGTATAAAGCTGCAATTGGAATAAGGCCCCTTTAAATAACAGAAATCACACGGGCCCGGGATCATTATAGTAATAGCATACGATTGAGGAAAAAACAAATATAGAAAAACATAGTTAAATATTAGTACCCTTTAATGAAAATTGGGACGAGCCTCGCCCGAATAACACCGGGGCCCCCACTTAGTAATGATATAAACACAAATAGATCCGGGAAAGCTAATAGCCAATTCCATAGCTTCTCCCAAAATATTTAAAAGCCGATAGACATTATTTTAGGGCACGGTTTTAATATATCTTCCTATGAACGAGTGTGCACTTGGTGCGACTCAAATCCAAATCTCGGTAAAGCCGAAATACACCAAAAGTCATAGGCGCACTGGTTGCGGTATGACTCGAGGTATGTTTTCGCGATACCGCAAATTCCTAAAAATAATATTTAACGCAAAAGCACATTATATTGTTGAAATCTATAACTGAGTCAAACAAAAGTCAAAAATGACAGTGGAGCGACCGTGCTAAAACCACGGAATCCGGGAGTGCCTAACACCTTCTCCCGGGTTAACAGAGTTCCTTATCCGGACCTCTGCTTCGCAGACATTTCAAAGAGTCAAAATTCCTCGGATTCGGGATTAACCGGTGACTTGGGACACCATTGTCATTCCCAAGTGGCGACTCTGATTAATCTCTAATAAATCCCGAACCGATTGTCCTTAAATTGGAAAAAACTCTTTCCCTTACGTTATTTTATCCGTCTCGGGTAATTGAGCGTCAGGGTATACCCTACAAGCGTATTTATACACCTTGCGCATGTGCGGGGTAGTAAAAAAGGGAGGTGTGACAGCTCTGGCGACTCTGCTGGGGATCCAACCCTGAATTTCGATTTCAGGGTTTAAGAACTCGAGCTCCTTAGAACTGCCGTTTGCGTTTTTTATTTGACTTCATTATATGATTTGAATAACATGCTATGTGCTTTATCGCTTTGATATTATGTGAACTGTATATAAAATTGTGCCGAAAACCCTTCTCTCTTCTCCTCCGGGGATGTGCTTACTGGTTGAGACTCCCCTTTCTGTTAAAGTCACCCTAAATTGAGAAAATAGAGGCCGGAAAAGTTACAAAGCCGATTGACTCAGCGGGTCACCGGTATGTAGCCCCCTCCTCGATTCGAGTTGTCCGCTCGGGTACACGGTCTAGCAATCCATAAAACCGTAAGATTTTGAACATAGGTCTAGGACGATTATTTGCATCATATTTGACTTAGGGGACCCAACACAGGGGTTGGGTCCGTCTAGGACAGGTGACCCGGTATTAAAAAGACCGAGCATGCTATGTGTTGCATTTTATTGTCCTTGATCGTTATGCGGACCGGCAAAAATCCCGAGATTGGAAAATTGTTGAAAAAGGAAAAAAAAGAGAGAGAGGAAAATAATGATTTGTAGAAAATAAGTATCCGGAAAATTTGAAAATTTACAAAAAAATAGGAGGAACATTTTCTGAAAATAAGTGGTCAAATAATCTGACCGAACTACGCAGGTTTGATTCTCGCCATTAGGTGGGATACGTAGGCAACCCTTAAACGGGTCCAACCACACTTTTAGAAAAGACCAAAAAGATTTTCTTTTTAAATAATCGAGGTGATTGCTATTTTCAGAAACGGACGAATGTTCCGAAAGGACGACGGAAGGCTGTTTTTGCAAAAATGGCCACTTCGAAAATCATTTTTCTTTTCTTTCAAAAATTGAAAACTTGCATTGAAAAGATTTTCCCTTTTCTAAATAAAATCACCTTAATAAATGTGCAGGACGAGCACGATGATGAATGAACAATTTTCCCTAAATAAAATCCCTTTGGAGCCGAGGTTATGGTGGCAGGACATGGGATCCGATGGTCAAGACTGGGTCAAAAGGTACTTGAAAGGCCTTACGGGATTACTCGAAATAGTTCCTCGGGGTGATGTAATTAGAGCGTTGGTCTCGTTTTGGGATTCGGCACACAACGTATTTCATTTCCCAGATTTTGAGCTTACCCCTACTTTGGAAGAGATTGCCTTTTACATTGGGAAGACCGAGGTTCCGCTGAAAGGAAAATACCCGGTATCTCCGAGAATGGTGACGGTACATCGTTTCCTCGACTCTTTGAAAATCGCCCGGAATGTTCATAATGAAGATCTTACCAATGGATTTTGTTCTTTAAGCTTCATCTACAACAGGTTTGGACACGTTGGGGGTTTCAACGACCCAACCAACAAATTATGCTGTAAGTCCAACCGGGCGAAATGGGAAGAACACCGGAGGTTCGCATTTTTGGTGGCATTTCTTGGAGTTGTTGTATTCCCGAGGAAAGATGGCCATATCGATATAAAAGTCGCCGGGGTAGCTACCACACTGATAGTACAAGAAAACTGTACTTTAGCCCCAATGATTGTTGCGGATATCTATCGAGCTCTGACCGCGTGCAAAGCGGGGGCTACTTTCTTCGAAGGGTGTAACTTGATCTTGCAAATCTGGCTAATTGAGCATCTGTGCCACCACCCTTCATTCTCGAGCTATGGTTCGGCCGATCGGACATGTTTGGAAGAGTTCAATGCGAGGACAAAAGAAGTAAAGTTGCCCGAGGGAGTCCAAGGCTGGATTATGTATTTTCGATCACTAACTGATGGTCAAATTGATTGGACGTATGACTGGTTACCTCTTGACGAGGTAATATACATGCCAACGGAGGGATCACCGTTTTTGATCATGGGTTTGAAGAGTATACAGCCTTATGCTCCATACAGAGTTTTGCGACAGTTAGGGCGGTGTTAGATTATTCCGAGGGATGGAGACCTCAGTGTGCAGGCCGTGGAGATTGGTCCAGACGGGCAATTCCCGGAAGCAAAAATCCGGCAAATCTGGAACGAATGCCAAAATCTGAAGATTGATACTTGTGTGCCGAATAGAGCAAAGGGGGAGATATCACCTGGGTACTCCACGTGGTACCGACGAGGGGTTGAACACGAACGTCTTTCAAAGAGACCTCACTTGCAAGACCTGATAGAGCAATCCGAGGAAAATCTGAGATGGGCGGCCAAGGAAAAGGAATATAAGGCAAAAATCAGTCTGTTAGAAGATAAACTGAGAAATCTTCATTTCGAAAGCGGCTTACAAGCAACATCCGATGAAGGGGAAAAGAAACAGCTGAAAAAAGAAAATGATATGTTGAAGGCTCAAATAGCTCAAATGAAAATTGCATCCGAGACCCCAGTTCGTTCAGCCCGCGATGAAAAGTTAATTGAGATTCTCCGGCGGAAAGTAAACGACTATGGCTTCGATTTGGATGTAGCTGAAAAAGAGTTAGCCAAGGCTCGGAAGCAAATGGACAAAGACGCCGAGGAAAGAGCCAAGTGGGTCCGGCAACTACGTGACAAGCACGATGTTGAAATAGCTCAGCTTAGAAAAAAAATGGTCTCAGCCACAGTCAAGAGCAACAAGATTATCAAAGATCTTGAGGAAGAAAGAGAACATTGCTACACGACCATGGATAGATTAAAATTGGAGCTACAACAGGTGCAAAAGGACAACCAACATGTCTTGGACGCTCGCAATCAGCAAATAAGCCGTCATCAGAGAAAAGATTGTTCGTATCGCCCAGTACATCACCCGAAAGACTCAGCTTTGTGAAGATATGACTCGGAGGACTTTTGTATCTGCAGTGAAGTATTTTGTACAACAAGTCATGGCCGACCTGGATAGGCTTCAAAGGGGTTTAGCATATAGGCCCGCGGCAAGGCCGAACGATGCCTCGCGGGCACTAGGTGCATTAATGTACTCTTAGGTCATGCATCGTCTTTTATTTTATTTTTCTTTTTCTTAAACATCACTTTGTAATCAAGGTTTTGGATTATCAATGAGAAAAACAAAGTGTTGTTACTAATTCTTTTACTTTATGTCATTTCCTTCATATCCGCTAGGCAAATAAATAGGATCGTGATTATGAAAACGGCAAAGAAAAAGTAATAAAAAGAAGGAAAAGCAAGAAAAGAAAAGAGAGAGAAGAGAAAAAAAAAAGCAAGAAAAGAGAAAAGCAAGAAAAGAGAAAAAAGCAAAAAAGAAAGAAAAGAAAAAGAAAAGAGAGAAAGAAAACAAAAGAGCGGAAAAAGAAAAATGATGATTGAAGTGAATAGCAGCCGGGATGATGCATAACGACTCGAGCAAATGTGTTTGTTTTTAAAGTCGTTACATCTTATTCATGCACTAACAACTAACAAGTGTTGATATTTGTGAGTCCAGATTTTCTAGGCAACTGGCATACTGGCTACCCACTCATACAACACCAGATCCAAAAAGATGACAAAGGCTGTATCCCAGGAGATCGAGGCAACCATTGTAGACCCTGCTCACGAAGAAGAGATCGTGGACGTGGCAGGGATGAAAGAAGAAATGTACAAGTTAAGACAACAGATGGCTGAAATGTACCAGGCTTGGTCGAGAGGTCAACCACTACCAGCCTACCCTGCTAACCCTGCATATGTCCCTCCAGCCAATCCTAACCCCGAGCCACCAACACTGAACTCATCCTCCACTTACCCCGATTACCCGCACTACTATGCTTCCACCTCCCAGATACCACCACCTCCAGCCAAGCAAACACCACCTCAGGTTCCACAAGTTGCTCCTGTATATGTGGCACCTCCGCCCGCTGTTATCCACAAATCCTCTAGCGAACCAATGTTTCATATCCAGGATTCTCACTACTACCCCCCGGAGTCTACTTTCAGACAACACGAGTCTCACGCTCCCATGATAGAAGCTAGTGCCGGGCATGAGGAGATGGCTCGAAAGGTGAAGAGTCTTGAGAACGCTTTCCGCAATATGCAAGGGTTGGGAGGGCAAGTAAGTGTAGCCTACAAAGACCTGTGTTTGTTCCCCGAGGTGCAGCTTCCGGCAGGATTTAAGTTGCCCAAGTTCGACATGTACAACGGACACGGGGATCCGGTAGCTCATCTAAGAGGATATTGTAGTAAGATGAGAGGCGCGGGAGGTAGAGATGAATTGTTGATGGCGTACTTTAGCCAAAGTTTGAGTGGATCAGCGCTGGAATGGTACACCCGACAGGACCATACAAGATGGTTCGTTTGGGATGATTTAGCACAAGCTTTTGCCAGTCATTTTCAGTACAATCTGGAGATCATACCCGACAGGTTATCCCTTACCAAGCTGGAGAAAAAGCCAGGAGAGAGCTTTAGGGAATACGGTTTTAGATGGAGGGAACAGGCCGCTAGAGTGGATCCACCGATGAAAGAAGGAGAGATGGTGGATTGTTTTCTGCAAGCTTTGGATCCAACATACTACGGCCATCTAGTGTCAGCAATTGGAAAGAGTTTCAACGAAGTTGTGAAAATGGGAAGTTTTGTAGAAGAGGGTTTGAAGACAAACAAAATTATGAGTTTTTCGGCTATCAAAGCCACCAATCAAGCTATATAGAGTGGAAGTGGAGGAGTGATGGGAAAGAAGAAGAAAGAAGAAGTGGCAACCGTTGAAAGCAGGCCCTGGAGTCGCAACCCACATTATAACCCACCCAGACCTTACCGCCAACACCCACCAAGCCCGTCAACCCCATATAATCCACCACCACCATCTTACCCGCCAAATCCCTACAATGCACCAAGCCCATATAACCCACCACCACCACCATACCCACCGACCGTACCACATTACCATCACCCTCAAACCCAAGCTTATCCACCACCACCACCCCACGTGTGGAGAGCTCAAGCTCCACACAATGTGTACCATACCCAAAACACATACCCAACCCCTAAACCTTACCGAAACCGGAATAGACCCAGGCCGGACGTTGATTGGAGAAACAAAGCAAGAAGAACATTCACTCCTCTCGGAGAGTCATATACCAGTCTTTTCCACAGGTTGAAAGAATTGGGGATGGTGAGACCAATCGCACCAAAAAATCCGAACCCACCCCCGAAAAATCTTGATTCTTCTGTCAGATGTGAATATTGTTCAGGAACGTTGGGCCACGATACCGAGAAGTGTTGGCAATTAAAGAATGCCATTCAAGATCTTATCGATGAGAGGAGAATTGAAGTGCAGGCTCCCGAGGCCCCAAACATTACCCAGAATCCATTGCCGAATCACCACGAAACGAATATGATAGAACTGGTGCAGGGTAATGGCAATCAAAAACCATCTCAAGCCGTCATGATGATAAAGTCGAGTGACAAGTTAGAGAAAGAAATTGTGAAAGAGGAAGCAATTGTTGAGAAACCAAAGCCAGTAGTGATGGGAGGTTTAAAGGTGGTAGTTCCAGGTTGCAAAGACGATCGTAACTGTGAAAGGAGCAAGTGCAGAGCCAGTGATCATAAAACCAGTAGTACAAATGCCAGTGGTGAATACGAAGACCGTGCCTTGGAACTATAATAAGGTAACAGTAGTTTACAAGGGAAAAGAGATTTCGGGTGAAATTAATGAAACGCATGGACTTACTCGATCTGGAAGGTGTTTTGCTCCGGAGGAACTGAGAAAGATGAAAACGGTGAAAGAAAGTCAACCGAAGAAGCCAGTGACGGAGGAGGAAGCAGAGGAATTTCTTAAGAAAATGAAGTCACAAGAGTACTCAGTGGTTGAGCAGTTAAGAAAGACCCCTGCCCAGATTTCTTTGCTATCCTTGCTGATACATTCAGAAGAACACCGGAGTGCTCTTATGAAGATTCTAAATGAGGCTCATGTTCCGGAAAAAATTTCAGTGTGTCATTTGGAGAAGATTACCAGCAAAATTTTCAAGTCCAACAGAATCACCTTCTCTGATAGGGAGCTGCCGGTGGAAGGAACTGAACACAATAAAGCATTGTACCTCACGGTAAAGAGTGAAGAGTCAGTCGTGACTAGGGTATTGATTGATAATGGATCGAGCGCGAACATCTGCCCGCTGTCAACTCTAGGGAAGCTGAACATTAGCCCGGACAGAATCCGGAGAAATAAGTATCAATGTGAGAGGGTTTGACGGCGGAGGTAAGAACACGTTGGGGGATATTATTTTGGAAGTGACCATCGGTCCCGTTGATTTTACGATGGAGTTCATGGTGCTTGATATTGCCGTATCATATAACTTGCTGTTAGGCCGACCTTGGATTCATGCGGCCAAAGCGGTACCATCTTCTCTGCACCAGATGGTCAAGTTTGAATGGGAGCAGCAAGAGATTGTTGTACACGGAGAGGAAAATGCTTGTAATGTGGTAGCACCTTTTGACGGTACCGATGGGGATCGGGGTCCTTGGGTCTACCAAGTGACGGATGCTGTAGAAGTGAACAAGGTTGCTGAAGGAGAAAAGTTACCAACCCCGATGATGGCACCAACTGCTATAATGGTGGCCAGAGAAATGCTGAAAAACGGATTTGCACCGGGGAGGGGATTAGGCAAAACACTGCAGGGAGTCACTCAACCAGTTCAGCTTCCGGAGAATAAAGGTACATTCGGCTTAGGGTTCAAACCCACCTTTGCCGATATCCAAAGAGCCTCTAAAGCCAAGAGAAACCGGACCTTTCCCAAACCCATACCAAAATTATCCGACATCTTTATCAGGCCTGGTACAAAATATCAACCATCTGCTGCAGCAAAGTGCATTGGGACCCAACTTGATGAAGAAATGCTTGGCTTTAAGAAAATGTTCTGGGATGTGAATACGATTGAAGCAGGGGAAGGCACGAGCAACATGGACGTGCAATTTGTGGGGCCCAGAGTCACATTGAACAATTGGGAAGCTACTCCTTTCCTTATCCGGAAGGAGTCTTGGTAGTTAGCTCAAAATTTCATCATTGTTTTCCCGAAAGTTGTTATTTTCCCATTCCCCCTCATGGAAAAAAAATCACCATGTATCCCGAACATTGTTCGTTTCTTTTATTAATGAAATGCAGTTTTTCCTTTTTCTTCACTTTTGCCTTATTTTTCTTTATTTTTCCTTTTGTACAGTTTTGCATGTGTTCATTCCAATGCCATGTCATGCGTGAAGGATTCTAGACCCAGTTCTGACAATCACGCTACTATACAAGAAATTGAGGAAGACAGTGAAATAGAGTGTGAGGATGAGGAAGCCCTGGAGGAAATAAGTAAGGACATGAAACAATACGAGGAAAAACCCAAGCCGAATCTAAGTGATACAGAATCTGTAAACTTGGGGAGCGAAGATGATGTCCGAGAAACAAAGATTAGTGTGCATTTGGAGGCACCCCTCAGGGATGAATTGATAAGGTTGTTACATGAATTTAAGGACATCTTTGCCTGGTCCTATGATGACATGCCCGGGCTTAGCACAGATCTAGTGGTACACAAGTTGCCTATTTACTCGGAATGCCGGCCAGTAAAACAAAAGCTGAGAAAATTCAAAACGGACATTAGCGTGAAGATAAAGGAAGAGGTGAATAAGCAGTTTGAGGCAAAGGTCATAAGAGTTACCAAATACCCCACCTGGTTGGCAAATGTTGTGCCGGTCCCAAAGAAAGATGGCAAAACCGGAGTGTGTGTAGACTATAGAGACCTCAACAAAGCCAGTCCAAAGGATGACTTCCCATTGCCAAACATTCACATATTGATCGACAATTGCGCCAAGCATGAGATCGGTTCGTTTGTGGATTGTTACGCAGGTTATCACCAGATCCTGATGGACGAAGAAGATGCTGAGAAAACTGCCTTCATTACACCTTGGGGAACGTATTGTTATAGAGTAATGCCGTTTGGATTGAAGAATGCCGGGGCAACTTACATGAGGGCAATGACCACAATGTTTCATGATATGATGCATCGAGAAATTGAAGTATATGTGGACGATGTCATCATAAAGTCCAGAAAACAACCCGATCATGTGAAAGATTTGAGGAAGTTTTTCCAAAGACTCCGGAGGTACAATCTAAAACTCAATCCGGCGAAGTGTGCTTTTGGAGTACCTTCAGGAAAATTGCTGGGGTTTATTGTGAGTCGGCGAGGTATTGAATTGGATCCATCAAAGATCAAGGCTATTCAAAGTCTACCTCCGCCGAAGAACAAGAAGGAGGTCATGAGCTTATTAGGAAGGTTGAATTACATTAGTCGGTTCATTGCTCGATTGACATCAACATGCGAGCCGATCTTCAAGTTGTTGAAGAAAGATGCAGCAGTTAAATGGACCGACGAGTGTCAGGAAGCCTTTGACAAGATCAAAGAATATTTGGCCAATCCTCCGGTGTTAGTTCCTCCAGAACCAGGGCGTCCTCTGATTTTGTATTTGACGGTGCTAGATCACTCTTTCGGTTGTGTACTGGGTCAACATGATGAGACAGGCAGGAAAGAACAAGCCATCTACTACCTCAGCAAAAAGTTTACATCTTACGAGGTGAAATATACCCAACTGGAGAGAACTTGTTGTGCATTGATTTGGGTGGCTCAGAAGCTAAAGCATTATTTGTCAGCATACACTACGTACTTGATATCACGATTGGATCCTCTCAAGTATATCTTTCAGAAGCCTATGCCTACGGGAAGACTGGCCAAATGGCAGATTCTGCTCACAGAATTTGACATTGTTTATGTGACTCGTACGGCAATGAAGGCACAAGCTATTGCGGACCACTTAGCCGAGAATCCGGTGGATGATGAATATGAACCACCGAAAACATACTTTCCGGATGAAGGGGCAATGCTTGTCGAGGAGACGGAGCAAGAGGAGAGATCAGGATGGAAAATGTACTTTGATGGAGCTGTCAACAGCAGGGGCGTTGGTAT
The DNA here is from genome assembly GCA_032618575.1 of Nicotiana noctiflora. NCBI lineage: Eukaryota > Viridiplantae > Streptophyta > Magnoliopsida > Solanales > Solanaceae > Nicotiana > Nicotiana noctiflora. Next base: position 29,678 of record JASVEL010005955.1, on the reverse strand, counting down.
CGGAGCGGTACTTATTTCAAGTACGGGTCAACACTATCCCGTTACAGCTCAGCTTCGATTTTTCTGTACCAACAATATGGCCGAATATGAGGCGTGCATCTTGGGATTAAGGATGGCGATTGACATGGGTATTCAAGAGATTTTAGTCATGGGTGACTCGGATCTCTTGGTACACCAAATTCAAGGGGAATGGGAGACACGAGATTTGAAATTGATACCATATCGGTATTGTTTGCACGAGTTGTCTCAAAGATTCCAGTCTATAGAATTCAAGCATATCCCGAGAATGCACAATGAGATTGCAGATGCTTTGGCCACATTGTCCTCTATGTTGCATCATCCGGACAAGACATACATAGATCCGCTCCAGATCCAAGTCCGAGATCAGAATGCTTATTGCTTCGTTGTGGAAGAAGAGTCGGATGGAGAGCCGTGGTATCATGATATTAGAGAATACTTGAAAGCTGGCAAATACCCGGAGCAAGCCACAGGAGACCAAAAGAGAGCCATCGGGCGTCTAGCCAATGGATTCTTCTTCAGTGGAGGAGTGGTATACAAAAGAACACCAGATCTGGGTTTATTGAGATGTGTGGATGCACAACAAGCAGATGAAATTATGATTGAAGTACATGCTGGAGTATGCGGACCCCACATGAGCGGATATGTGTTAGCAAAGAAGATCTTGAGAGCTGGGTACTACTGGCTCACGATGGAGCGTGATTGTATCAGGTATGTAAAGAAATGCCATCAATGCCAGGTACATGGGGATCTGATCCACTCCCCGCCTTACGAGTTACACACAATGTCAGCACCTTGGCCCTTTGTTGCTTGGGGCATGGATGTCATCGGCCCAATAGATCCAGCTGCTTCTAATGGGCACAGGTTTATCCTGGTTGCAATTGATTATTTCACCAAGTGGGTCGAAGCTAAGACATTCAAGGCGGTGACGAAGAAAGCGGTGGTGGATTTTGTGCACGAGAATATCATATGCCGATTTGGAATCCCCAAAGTGATTATCACAGACAATGGAGCCAATTTAAACAGTCATCTCATGGCAGAAGTTTGTGAAAGGTTTAAGATCACGCACCGTAATTCCACACCCTACAGGCCAAAGGCGAACGGTGCAGTAGAGGCAGCAAATAAGAACATCAAGAAGATTCTTCGGAAAATGGTGGAGGGATCCAGGCAGTGGCATGAAAAGTTACCCTTTGCTCTCATGGGTTACCGCACGACGGTACGTACTTCTATCGGAACCACACCTTATACCCTGGTGTATGGAACAGAGGCCGTTATACCCGCAGAAATAGAAATACCGTCATTGCGAATTATAGCCGAATCCGAGATAGATGACGATGAATGGGTAAAGGCCCGGTTAGAACAGTTGAATTTGATTGATGAGAAGAGATTGGCCGCGGTCTGCCATGGACAGTTATATCAGCGGAGAATGGCCAGAGCATATAATAAGAAGGTACGACCTCGAAAGTTTGAAGTTGGACAACCGGTATTGAGGCGTATCTTACCACATTGGGCAGAGGCAAAAGGCAAGTTTGCACCAAATTGGCAGGGACCGTTCGTGGTATCACGGGTATTGTCCAATGGAGCATTATATTTAACAGATGTTGAAGGAAAGTGCGTAGAGACTGCTATCAATTCAGATGCGGTCAAAAGATACTATGTATGATTCCTTTTCAATTGTATGTTTTGTATTTTGTTGTGATTTTGGAATTGAAATGACGAAGGCATTTTATTCTCTATCCAAACACTTTATCCATTGTTAACCCCTTTGAGCCTTAATGAATGAATTCTTTCATATCCCTCTCTCGGAATCACTCTAATGCAATAAGATCAAAATTGCCATAATGAAAAATGAAATGATGGAAAAATGAAAAGAAAAAAAAATGATGATTGAAAAAATGATGAAAAAAAAAAGAGAAAAAAGACAAAATCGGGAAAAAGTCAAAAAAGAAATCCATCTAACTAATGAAGTTGGATGAACTACGTCTGACTTGATCCCGAAAGGGTACGTAGGCAGCCTCTCTGAGGTTCAGTCACAATAAAGAAAAAATCCAAAAATTCCCCACATATTGAAACTGGGGCAGAAGTTATGTTTTAATAATTCCGAGAGTTGTAAATATGTTTAACCCTCGTTGAAATTTTGAGCCTTTATATCTTTCTTTCTTAACCCGTCCAAAAGCCACGTTACAGTCCAAAGAAAGACCTTCTGATCGATTCTGAAATGACAACGAATACAACGAAGGAGGAGCGAAGTATCGGACAATACCCGTGGACCAGAAAACAAAATACAAAAATGGAAAAATGAAAAAAAAAAAAATGAGAGAGTCTCATCAGTGAAAACCTTAGCCGGCACTGTGAGACGATTGTGAGGTTGAGAGAAATAAAATGAGAGAGTCTCATCGGTGAAAACCTTAATCGGCACTGTGAGATAGTTGTGAGGTTGAGAGAATAAACGAGAGAGTCTTATTGGTGAAAACCTTTCGAGGCACCGTAAGGCGATCGTGAGGATCATCAGAAAAGAAAAAAGGCAACAAAAAAGAGTACCGGTTTGGGTCAAAGGCAATTCGGAGTCTGAATAACGATTGGAACGAACTGGGTCAGAGTTTAAATACATGGCATGGTCAGCGGAATCAGCCAGCAAATACCCAGATAAGTTCTGTCACCTCTCTAAAATACCCTTACCTTTCTTTCATTTTTCTGCATTTCATTGTTTACCCTTTTGAGAGCTAACTACCAGCTCCTGATAACGGAAGTTGAAATAACTCTGGATCAGAAAGAATGGAAGATTGGGGAAAGGAATAAAGAAGCTTGGCAAACATGGCCAAAGAAAAAGAAAACAAAACAAAAATGGATCAAATAAGAAAATACAAAAAGAGTCTGCAAGGGACAAGAAGTCGAAGGCCATGCAACATGAAAAAGCAAAAACAAAGGAAGCAATAAGAAGGGGGGACGGTAGATGCCAGTTGCCAGCAGTTTATATCTAATAAATTTTGTTTCATGCAGGAACAAATTGTCACTAATCACTTTAAAGTGAATGTGACCAATGTGGAAAATTTAAAATACCAAAAAGAGAAAGTCTGTCGAATAAGTGGAGAAATTCACAGGCAAGGGATAAGTTGGTAAAAAGAAAAATACCAAAAAGAGGAAGGTAATACTTTTTGAAATCCACTCCCCAGTCCTCAGGCTGAGGGAATACTTTTCTGCATTCGCATTGCACGTTTCAATTCTGTTAGGCGCCCACCTTCAAATTCGGGAATATTTTCTGCATTCGCATTGCACGTTTAATTTTTGTTAGGCGCCCACCTTCAAATACGGGAATATTTTCTGCATCGCATTGCACGTTTAAATTTCGTTAGGCGCCCACCTTCAAATACGGGAATATTTTCTGCATCACATTGCACGTTTAAATTCTGTTAGGCGCCCACCTTCAAATACGGGAATATTTTCTGCATTCGCATTGCACGTTTAAATTCTGTTAGGCGCCCACCTTCAAATACGGGAATATTTTTTGCATTGCACGTTTAAAATTCTGTTAGGTGCCCACCTTCAAATACGGGAATATTTTTCGCATCGCATTGCACGTTTAAATTCTGTTAGGTGCCCACCTTCAAATACGGGAATATTTTCTGCATCCGCATTGCACGTTTAAATTTCGTTAGGCGCCCACCTTCAAATTCGGGAATATTTTTTGCATTCGCATTGCACGTTTAAATTTCGTTAGGCGCCCACCTTCTAATTCGGGAATACTTTTCTGCATTCGCATTGCACGTTTCAATTCGTTAGGCGCCCACCTTCAAATTCGGGAATATTTTCTGCATTGCATTGCACGTTTCAATTCCGTTAGGCGCCCACCTTCAAATACGGGAATATTTTCTCGCATCGCATTGCACGTTTAAATTTCGTTAGGCGCCCACCTTCAAATTCGGGAATATTTTCTCGCATTTGCATTGCACGTTTAAATTTCGTTAGGCGCCCACCTTCAAATTCGGAAATATTTTTTGCATTCGCATTGCACGTTTAAATTTCCGTTAGGCGCCCACCTTCAAATACGGGAATATTTTTTGCATTGCACGTTTCAATTCTCGTTAGGCGCCCACCTTCAAATTCGGGAATATTTTCTGCATTTGCATTGCACGTTTAAATTTCGTTAGGCGCCCACCTCCAAATTCGGGAATATTTTCCGCATCCGCATTGCACGTTTAAATTTCGTTAGGCGCCCACCTTCAAATTCGGGAATATTTTCTGCATCGCATTGCACGTTTAAATTTCGTTAGGCGCCCACCTTCAGATTCGGGAATATTTTCTGCATCGCATTGCACGTTTAAATTCCGTTAGGCGCCCACCTTCAAATTCGGGAATATTTTCTGCATTCGCATTGCACGTTTAAATTCTGTTAGGCGCCCACCTTCAAATTCGGGAATATTTTCTACATTGCATTGCACGTTTAATTTCTGTTAGGCGCCCACCTTCAAATTTGGGAATACTTTCTGCATTCGCATTGCACGTTTCAATTCTGTTAGGCGCCCACCTTCAAATACGGGAATATTTTCTGCATCATCATGGTTTATATATTTAAAAAGCCCACACTGGGGCAGAAAAAGAAAAAAAGAGAGGTAGTTTGTTGTTTTGTTTTGAGCAGGTTCAGCTCGGGATCAAGAAAAACAAGAAAATCAACAAAAAGAGAGTTAACAAGAGAAAACAAGAAAATCAACAAAAAAGAGAGTCATCAAGAAAACAAGAAAATCAACAAAAAGGAAGATTCTGCATCACCGGAAAGGGAAGAAGAGCAAAAGCTAGATTAGGAACAATTGTAATTGTAGGATCATAGCTTAGAATAACTTCTTCATTTTACATTTTTCCCCCGGTGTAATAAGGAGTAAGTCAGCAGGTCTCAACAGTGTCAATGCAACAGTGAGTCCGGTAGTTTTTAAAACTGCCAGACCTTCCCGAACTACACTGACCTGATTCCTGTTTAGCCCAGGATATGTAGGCAACCTCTAAAGCAGGGTGCGGTCAAAAGGTTTTCAAAAATGCTTTCACGGAATATGCCGATGTGCGAAAATCTCTCATTACTGCTCACTTATCTTTGCACTGAAACTCTTCGTGTTCCCGAGCAAAGAGGGGCAGCTTGTGAGCACATGATTTTTGCACTAAGCCTTTAAATTCCAAAATTAAAATAAATATATTTTTTGAGTGCAATTACTTGCTTTGCTTGAAATTAGTTATATTTTTGTGTGTTTGAATAAGTAAAAATTAGAAAAAATCAAAAAATAGTAGTAAGTAATTTGTTAGTTAATTAGGAAATTAGTAAAATAGCTTAAGTAGTAGAAATTAGGAAAAAATAGCAGAAAATTACCAAAAAATACTAGGAAATTAGAGTAATTAGTAGATTAGGATTTATAATTTTTCATAAAAGAAAAATAAAAAAAAATATAAAAGAAAAGTGCATAAAAATTATTAAAATCAAAAAATACAAAATATGTTTGGTATAATAAAATTGGGCCAAAATGCTGTCCAGATAGCTGGCCCAGTGTATTGAGCCCAAATGTTCCGGTCCGTAAGCCTGTTAATCAGTGAAAATCCTGGCCATTCAATTGTATTATCCAACGGTTGAGATAGATGGTGGAATTTGTGGTTTAATTGAATTACGAGATCGAATCGAAGCCGTCCATCCTATGTTGATCCAACGGGCGAGACCTTGGTCTCATTAGTATCCAAACGGCGTCGTTTTTGTAACGCGCCTAACAGCCGTTGATCTCCATCATATCAACGGTCGAGATTACCTGGGATATTTGCCCTATAAAAAGGGCTTGTCTGAAGCGGCTGTCTCATTTTGCCAAAATTAAAACCCTAAGAGACAGCCGCCCTCCTCTTCGTCTCCCTGTATCTCTCATCTTCTTCTTCATCATCAGCGGCCATGGCGGCCACCACTCCTACGGTGGTCGCCGGCTTGTCTTCTTACTACTCCCCTCTTCTCCTTCTTCTTCTTCACTCAAAACACACCCAAGAACCCAGAAAAAACCCTTGCTCTTCAAAACCCCGGTCACCGGAGTTACACCGGTGACCACCCAAACAATGAACCACTGCCTAAAACTAATGCCAATCTCTTCCTCCTTTCCTGATCTATCCACTCATACCACTGGTCACCCTCGAATCAAACCGGAACGCCTCGAATATCCCGAAGAAGGTCGCCGGAACCCTAACTCCGGCGACCCCAAATCTAACCTCAATCAAGACCTCACCTTTACCACCTCCAAAACACCCCTCTGCAATCAAAAATCAAAAAAGGCTCCCCCTTTCGAGCCTAAAAGAAAAATCAGAGGAAAATCGAAAAAAAAAAAGATCTAGAAATGAATAAAGAGAAAAAAAAAGAAAACAAGAAGAAGTCCTGAAGGTCTGGGAGGGTCTGGGATTAAAGAAAAGAAAAGAAAAGGGAATAGGAAGCTCGGGGGACCGGCCCCGCAAGCTAAGTCCCCGACCCTATGTGCTTTCTCTGTGTTTATTTACCTTCTTTGCTTCTTTGTATTTTCTTTTGCTTGTTTGATTCATGTATTTGATTTCTTTGCCCTTCTGTTCATGTTCTCTTGTCTTTCATCTTACGTTTCTGTCTGTTCTTTTCTATTCTGTAGATTCTCTAAATCTATTGTTTCATCTGTTAGTTTTAACTTGCTCATCCTCCGTATCTTGTTCCTGTTTGTCTGTTCATCATCTCTTGTTCCTTATCTTTCATCTTGTGTATTCTTGCATGTCTTTCTGTTCTTTCAAGATCCTGTTTAGTATTAGGGCTAATAATCATCTTTCTATTATCCAGTGTTTGACTGTTTATCACTAGGATTCCATGTATATTCTGCTTCTTCTGAGTTTAAGAATCTATATTGTCTTCTTCATCTTCTTAGTATTGAGGTTATTGATCTGTTAGTGTTCAACAAGCATAATTTCTTTTCTCCTCATGATGCCTTGCATGTTCTGATTGACTTGCATTTCATATGATAGTTGTAAGGCTATTCTTGGCTCTCTTTTGGTGACTCTTTTCTTATCTCAAATTTGAGCTTCGCATGCTAGCATAGGATCCTGTATACCCTCATCTGTCAACCTGTTCCTTTCTTTAAATTCTGGAATAGTTCCTTTGAACATGTTGGTCATAGGGCTTATGTTGGTGTTATGAGTTTCATTTCTGTCATGTGCTTCTCATGTTAGTCTAGGACCCTTCTGCTTATCTTCTCATGCTGTGAGGCTTTGTCTATTTCTCTGTGACCACACTGATTTCCCAACTGGTTCATCTCCTATGTGTCCCTGTGTTCTTTTGGACCTGTTAGTGATAAGACTCTATCTGTTATATGCCTGGTTTGGTCACATGGCTTTTTGTTCTAAGATTGAGAAGTTCATCCTTTTGTGTCATTTTAACTGTTGAGTACTGATTCATGGCAGAAGCATGATCTTTGATCCTTGTCTTATGTTTGAAATCAGGCTTAAGTTATTATGACCACTCTTGTTGCCTTTGACTCTAATAATTCATAGAACTGGGTTTCTTCTTAGCTTTCAGGGGGGTTAGTTTTTCTACTGTTATCAAGCATGTCTAGCTCATGTACTGGTTTAAGTGTTTAATTCTCAATTAGGATTTATTCTTTTAAGATTTCTCATGGTACTTCCCCTTCCCTACATTAGCCTGGTTCTAAGATTGACCATTGATTCTCATGTCTGATCAAGCTATGTTTAAGTTTAACTGTGTGTGAGAATTGAACTTAGTACCTATATGTTTATGAGTCTTGAGTATGCTTTGGGTCTTTCAATGAATCATCTAGCATGAATTGGTTGCAATTAGGTCTGCTTGATGTCATTTAACACTTTGATATATGAAATTGAGTCATGAAAGTTGATTAATTAAGATTCATCATTATCAAACTTGCCTTCTGAGTTTTAATTGATTGATAAACATTGCTTGGTTTCATATGATTATGTGTGCATTTGAATGTCAAAATTGATTGAATTTGCATCAGGTTTATTGTTAGTATGAACACTGTTAAATGCCTTTCATACTTTAGGAGGATTGGTTATAGCTGCTAGTGCTAAGTCTCATTAAGTGGTTAGTTTTGAAATAGGACATAAGCTGAAAATGAACAAAAATAGGCTACAAGTTTAATAATTGGCCTAAGAATGGTCAACCTTGCAAAGGGTTGACCAATTCTGTGAGCCCTAACACACAGTCCACCTTAAAACAGTGGCTGGTTGTGCAAAGGGCTATGTCTGCAAATGCAGACTAGCCCAGGCTCTATATTGAGCCCCGAACAGCAAAGTGGCCAAACCTGTAAAGGTTTTGGGCCTAGCTGTTCAGTATATGGCTTTAATAGCCCAAGCTAAGTCTCAACTTGAGACTGGCTAGTTCTTAAATAGTTAAGCATAACAATAAAACAGGCTATGCCTGCAATTAGCTTTAATTAGGAATAAATGGGTCTTAATTGACCGGAATTAGTTTAAAAGTGACTAAAATTGAAATAGTTCTTAGAAATAAATCTGGCCAGCCCTTAAATACTAATACCGGGGCTGGTTATTAGTTAAATAGGTTCAAATCAAGCTGAATTTAACCTAGGAGGGTCTAGTAAATCAGCAGTGGCATTCAGGGCATAATTGGAAACCAAATAGTTAAAATGGTGAATAGTGTGAAACATAAGAGGGTAAGGGAGTCATTTGTACCCCTGATTTCTGCAATTTTGCAGAGATTTAAGGGTATAATGGTCTCCCTAAAATGGGAAATCTGTAAAAATCTCCATCCCTTAGGGCTATACTAGTAAAAACCCCTTAAAAGGAATCTTTGGAACCTTCCAGCACATGTTGGAAGGATTTCTGGTAACAGAATTGGGGGGTTAAGTGTACATTTCACAAATTTTAGAGGGGGAAAGTTGGGATTAATCCCATAGCTTTCTCCCCAAGTTTTCAGCCTTTAGTTAACTATAAATACACCCTTAAAGGGGCTGAAAAGGGGGGGACTCCACTGTAGAATAATCTGATCTAATATTGGGGGATTCCACTGGTTCCAAAATCTGAGTAATATTAGCAATATATCTGGGATTTCACTGAAGAGTAATCTGGAAAATACATTGAAATTGAAATTCATTAGATACAAAAAGATTGAGAGAGAGAATTAGCAATAGAATAGTAAGATTTTCTGGGTCTTCTAGCGGATTTCACTGGGTTATCTACTTAAGCCTTCTCTGTTTGTTGTGGACTCGTTTGTTGCTGTGTGCTGTGCCTTCTTCTCACTGTTGCATTGGTCGTTTGAGTCCCTGCTGTTATTTGCTTCTTGCTTGTTTCCCTAGACTCATTGGTCCTTTCTATTTGATCCAGGTACACTTTTCTATTTCTGATGAAGATGTAATTGCTGGAATGCTGTAATGGAATGAAGTGCCTGTTTAATCCTCTTGCCATTTTGTATTATTCAATTAGTAGCCTAATTGTAATAGTGTAATAGCTGAAGAACAAGAACAAGAACGATGTAATAGTAGTAGTATAGTGGTAATGTAGTATAAGTCACTTAGTTAATTAGGCAAAACCTTTAAAACAAAGTCTAATGGCCATATCATGAGTAAGTGACAATCATGGTCACATAGTTAATTCATTTCATTAATCAGTTAACTTAAAATTAGTTAAGGAAAAGAAACCATCGGATAAGGCTGATAATTGGAATGCGATTGGCTTGATAGTAGTGAGTGAATTCGATTAGTGTTAAGGTCAGTGTTTGATCGTATACATGAAGTAATATCTGAGATTAAGTTCAAAAGTAACATCTGGGTTAAGTCATATTAGATATACATATCCATGAGTTTAGTTCATATGGTTAGTCAGTAGCAAAAGTAGTATAGCTATAAGTAACCCATACTCTTTCATCTATATACGGAATTAAATAGCTCACTGATTTAGTTAATAATTGATTCACTGGCTAGTATAGTTTTCTTTGTTAAAAATCAAAAACAGAAGTAGTCTTGTAATTCCCTGTTAGCAGACAGCCTTATTTCCAGATTTGTATTACAACTTTTCTCTTTAATAGATCAATAAAAATGACATCTGATTCTTTCTTTGAGTACAAATGTGTTCATTCTTTTACCTTCTCTGTTATTGTTGGTTTTGGGCCTAATTTTATCCGACTGGGCCAGCAATCAAAGTGCAATAAATACCTGGGCTCTTTTAAGGCCTGGATTGACGTATTATTTGTATAAAGCTGCAATTGGAATAAGGCCCCTTTAAATAACAGAAATCACACGGGCCCGGGATCATTATAGTAATAGCATACGATTGAGGAAAAAACAAATATAGAAAAACATAGTTAAATATTAGTACCCTTTAATGAAAATTGGGACGAGCCTCGCCCGAATAACACCGGGGCCCCCACTTAGTAATGATATAAACACAAATAGATCCGGGAAAGCTAATAGCCAATTCCATAGCTTCTCCCAAAATATTTAAAAGCCGATAGAAATTATTTTAGGGCACGGTTTTAATATATCTTCCTATGAATGAGTGTGCACTTGGTGCGACTCAAATCCAAATCTCGGTAAAGCCGAAATACACCAAAAGTCATAGGCGCACTGGTTGCGGTATGACTCGAGGTATGTTTTCGCGATACCGCAAATTCCTAAAAATAATATTTAACGCAAAAGCACATTATATTGTTAAAATCTATAACTGAGTCAAACAAAAGTCAAAAACGACAGTGGAGCGACCGTGCTAAAACCACGGAATCCGGGAGTGCCTAACACCTTCTCCCGGGTTAACAGAGTTCCTTATCCGGACCTCTGCTTCGCAGACATTTCAAAGAGTCAAAAATTCCTCGGATTCGGGATTAACCGGTGACTTGGGACACCACGATCCTTCCCAAGTGGCGACTCTGATTAATCTCTAATAAATCCCGAACCGATTGTCCTTAAATTGGAAAAAACTCTTTCCCTTACGTTATTTTATCCGTCTCGGGTAATTGAGCGTCAGGGTATACCCTACAAGCGTATTTATACACCTTGCGCATGTGCGGGGTAGTAAAAAAGGGAGGTGTGACACCTGCCACCAGTTGCAGACAATTGGGCCGTTTAGGAATTCACTCAAGGGCTCAACCCCCGAAGTTCTGTGGAATCTTAACAACTGAAACAAAAATTGGTGGAGTTTCTAGCGATCACCTGGGTTGAAGTCCACAACCGATAGCAATAGAATATCAAGGTCAAAGACGATCAACGATCGGGTCCCTTTGATATGTTTACCCTATTAGGAATGATGCCATATCCAAGAGAACCATTGATCCAGAGCTATGTCCGGTTCAAGATCTATATCAACCATACAATATGGATTGGATGGGAAATGGATCCGGGTGATATCCTATAAAGAATGAGAAAAGAAATGATCGAGGAATAAGTGGTCGGAGAATAATGGCCACGATCGATTTTGACATGTCACTCGGGAGTAGGGAAGCACCAAGATTATAAGAGTATAATTTCAACATGGATATTGCAAGCATTATGTCAGCCATAGGGCGCATCAAAGAGACTAAGTGGCCCCGAGTGTTGCATATCGACCCTGTCTAGATAGATACTAATTTAATGTGTAAGTACCACTATAATCACGATCGTCGGATCGAAGATTGCCGCCGGTTAAGAGAAGAAGTTGCTCGATTGTCACCTTAGAGAATTCCTAAGTGAGCGATCCAACAACCAATTCACAAATAAGGACACCAACAAATAGGTCAAGCAAGAGAAGCCTCGACATGTAATCAACATGATCATGGGGGGAATTGATTTCCTTTAAGGGTCCATGATAAAATGGACTAAAGTGTCTCTCATGAAGTAAAGACGCACCTGGGATTACATCCCGAAAGGAGCTATCTTGTTGAGCGATGGAGATATCGAGGGCATCGTACAAACTCTCAATGATGAACTGGAAATATATGTACTTACCAATAACTCTCAGGCTAAGTATGTGTAGATTGATTCAGGTAGCTCGGCCAAAATCATCAAATGGAGGGTCGTAAAGCAACTAGGGTTACATGATCAAATTATACCAGCAGTCTGGGTACTGAATGAGTTTAACATAGCATGTGAGACCAGGAAAGGCGAGATAACTTTTTCGGTGGGACCACCAAAGCAACAAAGTTTTTCATGATCGAAGGGGATATGAGGTACAACGTTTTGTTTGAAAGGTCGTGGGTCCACAACATGAGGGCGTGGTGCCTTCAACCTTACACTAAGAGCAAAAATTTCCCTCTTCCGGAGGAGTCAAAATAGTATGTGGAGAACAGCTGGTCCCAAGAGAAATGTTTGTTGTCGATGAAGTGATCCCTATGCCCACAATTTTAATATAAAAATGGATGGATCCGACCACAAAGCCGAGCCATAAAAATAAAAGAAATAAAAGCATGGAGCTGAAAATAAGGATGATTACAGTGTCTTGGGATCATTCATAGCACTTGATGACACCAATGCTACAAAATTGAGAATCGAGGAGTTGGAGCAATTTATATTGATCGAGTACCTACCGGATCGAAAGGTATACATGGGCAGGGGGTTAACCCCCAAGATCATGAAAAAACTTATTGATTTTCTTAAAACTAACACCAATTTTTTTGCCTCGTCCTATCTAGACATGACATGGATCCCACCAGAGGTAACCACTCACAAGTTAAGCTTGGATCCGAAGTTCTATTTGATTGAGCAGACGAGAAGGCTGCAGTCCGAGATCAAATAAGCATTCATCAAAGACAAAGTATCCAAACATCTGAAAATATGTTCCACCCCGGAAGTTAATACATGGATTGGTTAACCAATATAGTGGTAGTACTTAAAAAAGGAAATAAACTTAGGATGTGTGTAGATTATAGGGATCTAAACAAGGCATATCCAAAGAAATCTTTCCATTTGCCTAACATCGATTGAATAATTGGCGTGATGGTAGGACACGAGATACTCAGTTTTCTCAATGCCTACTCCAAGCACAACCAAATTCGGATGGACCAAGATGATCAAGAAAAGACTTCTTCCATAACCAAGTTTGTCACCCATCACAATGACATAATACCGTTCGAATTAAAAAAACTCTGGTGCCACTTACCAATGCCTAGTCAACCGGATGTTAGAAGAACAAATAGGAAAATGAATAAAAGTGTATACTGACGGTATGTAATGCACTCTTAGATTTTATACCTTATGGACTGTTCAACGTATGGAATAAGAACAAGAGAAATCAAGTCAATATCTAAGTTAAGTGATTTTCGTTGAATGTGTCCATTTCGCATGTGTTGGTGGGAATGTATTTACCAACTTTTCACATACTTGTCTTCTTCTTTGTCGCACGCAACATCCAATTACATGGCCAAAACCACCTGCGGCAAATAACCTTGTATACCGTTGGACTTGACTCCGCTACCTGCATCTCATGACAGTCTTTTACGTTGTGCATTTTACAAGCCCTGGTTGGGCGCACTTTATCAGGAAAAAGCATCCCCTTTGCAAGCACCGTTGGTCTAGATTCATCCCACATTGCTTCCGAATTTCATCAAAATCCCTTGTGAGAGCTTCCACATCCGGCATGGTTGGCAAATTATCAATGTAAGGAATCTCTCTTGAATGAAAGGGCACTTCAGACTCATACACTCTTCGTCTTGGGGGGTCTTTCTTCAAATCAGGTTCTTCATCATCATCCTCAGCATCACCATCCTCACAATCAAAGGGTGTCTCATCACCGGATTCATCCGCATTATTGTCTTAGTCACTGTTCTCTTCCTCGCTCTGTGCATCTGCCAGGTCCCAATGTAATACATCATTTTCGGGCAATTGAGTGAGTTCAACTTGCTCGTTTTCACTGCACAATCAACAAAAATATAAGATAATAAATTAATAAATGATTTCCATAATTTACGTAAACCACTTAACTTACAAGTCGTAATGTGATGAAATTCCATGTTGGACGTTATCAATTAGGTGATGACTATTAGATGGGCCACTTGTAAAATTCATATCTGGCAGGTACCTCCTATTAAATATGCGAGTGTTACTATTAAATTAATTTAATAAAAATATACATAATTACCATAAATAATAATTAAAATTTACCAGTCGTCTTGTGAGTTATGGAAAGCAGGCGGTGATAAGTTTAAATCAAAGATAACTCTTTCATCTGTAACTTGTCCGACAAAAACTGTTCCAGAATAACCACCCGATGTCTGGGGATTATCTCGACTTCGCGCAACCTCATTTTTTTGAACGTCTTCGACCTTCATGTACATCTCCAACATTGTGATTACAAGAAAATCACGATATTTTTCCGGAGTCCTCAAAAAATCACGCAAAGTTTCATCATTGTCGATGTTAAACTCTGGGTAAAAAGCAACCCCTTGCGGAGTGACGGAATACGGATATCTTCCGGTAACTTTAAGTATGACGGAACGTTTCCTCACACTCATTTTTTGCATAACAACGATATCAATGTATCGTACTCCATTATCAATGGCAATTTAACATGACACTTAGCAGGCAAACTGTAGCTGACAGAGTTATTCTCCATCATAACCTCACCACCCCAATATAATAAAACTCTTATCCTACGCTCTTCAGACATAATGAAGAAATGCTGTAGAATTTAAGAATAATAGAGCAAGAAGAGTTAATAAAATTTTTGAATGCATAGAATACGATTGTAACCTCTTTATATAGAAAACGAAGAGTCGGGGTGGTTTTTTTTTTACTATACAATGCCAAAAAGGTTGGCGTTGTACAGTCCCAATTATTGTACAATACTGTTAATATTGAGTCAGAATTAATTAAGCGTGCAACGCCAAAAATTGTGACGTTGAACAAATATTGACACATTCAACGCCAGAAAACCTGGCGTTGTATATTAATGGTGCCGTTACCGTTAATATACAACGCCAGGTTTTCTGACGTTATATATTGAATGATTTTTTTTTAAACCTAAAAATATTCTTAAAGTCCAAAAAAGACCTATATAGGTTCCAGACTCGTGGAAGATATTACTGTCTCTTTTTCCAGATAGTTTTAACAATGTGAGAATCACCACCATGATCTATGTGTTACTTGGTGATGTCATTTCATTGGTTTCAGTTTATTACTACTCCCTCCGGTCCAAAATAAGTGATGTTTTGGGTGTTTGCACACATATTAAGAAAATCACCTTTTAGCATTTATTAGCAATAGAATTGACCATTTTAACCTTACTATCTCACATAAATACTCCTAACACATATTTCAATACTATTTACTCCAAGGACAATATAGGAAAAACATCATAAAGTCATTCTTGAAATCCGAAAACATCACTTATTTTGGACCACAAAAAAATGGCCAAAACATCACTTATTTTGGACCGGAGGGAGTATGTTTTTTATGTATTTTGAAAAAGACCCTCACGTTCTCCAGATATTCTGTCTCCCTTCCCTTATCTAACTTCCAGCTTTTCCTAATTAAGTGTTCGATAGTTGACAGTAACAGGTAACAGTTAATCCTTTTCTCAATGATTGGTGTATATAATATATAATACTACTATATATTATCATTAATTGTTAATTGGGATGCATAGTGTTATTTTAAAGCCCCTGAAGGGTTGCATAATTTTGTTCATAATTAGTTAATCAACCAAGTCTTCTGAGTTGTACTTGGCCCATTGTGGACAAATGACCAATACTTGTCCGATTCATTTTGTTTGACATTAGTTGATTGATGCGAAACTCAGAAAAAGAAAGAAAACTTTTTGACACATATTAAATACTACGTATTAGAAATTATAGTTCAAAAATGCCATGATTTTTCCAATAGATAGCCCATATCACTAAGTGGTCGTTTGATAGGAGGTATTAGAAAAAATAATGCAAGCATTAGCTCTATGCATTATTAATACCTTATTTGATATATTTTTTGGCTTGTGTATAACTAATACTTGTATTTAGTTATAATCATACATGGCATTATCCTATGCATAAGTAATAGCATAGAAAATCATGGCATTAGTAATATCAAGGCTTTAATGCATGCATTAGCATGGTTAAAGGAAAAATTGTCTTTAAAGTCCCTTAAAGCTAGAAAATATGGAGGCATTTTTTTAAGCAACTATTTTTCTTAAAAATTATGCAATGCATTATAATTTTAATACACCACACTAAACAATAGATAAGAAATAATATTTGCATAATTAATGCTTGTATTACTAACACATGCATTAATAATTCATGCATTACTAATACACCTTATTATGTATTATTCTTATACACCTTGCCAAACGACCCCTAAGAGTAAAAATAATAAATTTAAAGTTGAAAGAGTTTCCAAATGTAAGATGGTGTCATTTTTTTGAACAAATTAAAACTGAAAAGATGGCATATAAAGTGGAGGAAACTGAAGTATTATTAAACTAGTTGGTGGATATTCTGCTCATTAATCATTGGTTACTGATTCCAAAAATATTGATATACAAGACAGAGTCTTCACTTGTGTTGGTATAAATATATGTCTTTATCTCCCACTATTTCCAAGCATCGATCTATTATATTCATTTCCTTGAGGTTGTTGTTTGTAATAAGAGCATGAATCCTTTGGCAGCCATGTCTGAAGGGGAATTGAGCTCTTTCAGTGGAATGTATTCTACTGATCAGGATGCTGATTTCATGTCACAGTTGCCTGGCAACTCTTCAATTCCAAATGAGCTACCAATTAGTTCTTTATTGACTAGTGAATCAACTATAAACACTAACAATAGTATCAACTTTTTTTCACGAGGAAGTAGTTATAATGGTTGTAGTAGTTTTCCATTTTCCCCTCTGCCGAGTCATGAAAGCAGCTACCACCCGATTCATTTTCGATCAAATTCAAATGTGATGATAAGAAACGATAGTTCAATAATAATGGATCGATATGGCATGGACGTGGAAGGTGAAAACATAATTAGTTCACCCTCGCTTACTAATTACAATGCAATGATTGAAGTGGATGATTTCCTTATTAATATTGATAGCATGGAGTCTGGTGAAAACATGCCTGTAGAAGACAAGCTGGATACTCCACCAGACAGCTCTAAGAAAAGATCCCGGCGGTTGCTTGAGGATGTGAGTATTACTTAATTATCATTTTGTTTTGATTTTCTTGTATATTATCAGAATGGGTTTAATTTATTCCTGATTACATTTCTCTAATTTTAATATAGTTGATCCCAAATAACAAGAGAAGCTTAAAGCTGAAGAAGACTAGCTGTGAGATGGATGAGGAAAACAAGACAGTGATTCATAGGCAGAACTCTATGATCAGTTGCTGCTCAGAAGATGAATCTGTTAATATTTCTCATGAATTGACCAGAAAAACCAGAGCCAGCAGGGGTTCAGCAACTGACCCCCAGAGCTTGTATGCCAGGGTATATATGTAATTTCCTTTTTAATGTTATTACCAGATGTTACTTGGTTTCGACATCTGCTAGTAAATGTATGTCAAAAGGATCTCTTATTTCACTTCTTACAGAAACGAAGAGAGAGGATTAATGAGAAGCTGAGAATCTTGCAGAATCTCGTCCCTAATGGAACAAAGGTAAGTGTAGCGAGTGGCGAAGCGAAAAATTTAGTTAAGGGTGTTCAAAATTAAAACAAGTGAAAAAAATTCTCCTATAAAGAGTGATCAATATATATTATATATACGTAAAGGCTAATATTTTACCTAGTACAAAGGGTAGTTATATATTGAAACTGCATGCATTTGTGATTATAAAAATGATCTGCTGAGAGAACTTGAACTTAAATATCCCATTGACAGGTTGATATTAGCACCATGCTTGAAGAGGCTGTCCAGTATGTCAAATTCTTGCAACTCCAGATCAAGGTAAAAATTTATTGTTCCCTTCACTAAGTGTTAAAAAGAAAACAGACTAGCTTAAAGAGAAAAAGAAAAAAGATTCCGTCATAAATTACATCCAGTTAAGAGCTAGACTTTAGCTTATGACAAAAACGAGAAAACAAAAAAGAAAAAAGCAGAAGAGAAATGAAAAGGAAAAACAAAGAAAAACAAGAAAGAAACAAAACCTTGACTTTTGCTTTTTAATTTGCAATCTCAATAGTAAAGGGGCGTAAGATGGCAAATCTGCAAAAAGATCCATTTTTATCCCGTGAATTGTCCCTTTTTTTAGATGATTAAATGGGTTGACCATATTAATTTAACCCGTTTTAGTATCGAATATCCAACCTATTTTCGAGCGATAAAATAGGTGGATACTAAAATTTTATCCATTTTGCATTGTGTACGGATAAAATGGGTTGAGAGTCACTCTCATCGTGTACACGTACACAATGCAAAGGGAAACAGATAAGAATCTACAGCTTTATTGTCCATCATCATATGGTTTGAAGGGAGTGGTATAAAAGAAATGTATTATACTAAGGTGATTTATGATAATTGTATGCGTTAGTTTAATAACGCCATTGGCTGACTATCATAAAAGATTAATGTGATGCCTTTTTTGGGGGGGTGTTTGCAGCTTTTGGGCTCTGATGATCTATGGATGTATGCTCCCATTGCATACAACGGAATGGACATTGGGCTCGATCTCATGAAGGTGGGCACTCCAAAATCATAATGTTGAAAAATTAAAGCTCCACACATGCATGACGATACTAGATTTCTATATGAGTAAATTGAGAGCATTATCATGCAACGCAATGAGAAAGAAATTATTGTCATAAATGGTGTTGAATCAACACTCATGTAATTGTATATGAGGACGGATTATTATCTTATCCATGAGAATTAATGATTCTTCTGATTGAATATTCAAATGTAAAAATAAGCTGCCACCTCAACATGACGAAGGAAATTTAGGTGCTTGTAGCATTTTCTCATCGTTACTTAAGATGTTAATATAATATACAAGGCTGAATTAAAAGAAACCATCTATAATTATGACTGATTTCTAATTTGTTGATCTATCAATTATGAGGCTGATTGTTTCTACTTTATTCTTGCAAATGTGGTATTTTCCATGCATCTCTTGGGCGAAATTGCGCAAAAAATTATATTGATTCAAGTCATTCCAGTTTGCTTTGTTTAGCGACAAGGGAAGAGCTGATAAATGTAATTACTACTACTATTACTTGAAAAGAAAAGAAAAATTACTACTGTTGTTGTTATGCTCCAATCTCATGAAAACAGTCGAATTCTTCATGAAAACAGTCGAATTCTTCTTGAATTCGAGCAAGATTCACATGAGAAATCTTAAGATGAAATGTCCATATGAAGAGAAAAGAACTTGAGCTGAAAATAGAGATATTTTATCAATATGTAATATCTGTACAAAATAATGTGAAACTATATATTTATATATTTACAATGAACCGGGTCAAATTAAATAAAAATAAACCGGATCTATCAAGGGGGCTGCTTCATCAGCCCCAACTTCTTCAAGTGGGCCTTTTCGAAATTGGGCCTGTGTATTGTTTCGTGGGCTCCAACACCCCCATCCCTCCCTCAAGGAATCTATTCCAAACTTGGAGATGAAGGCATGTTGGCTGCTCCCCGAAAAGGACTTAGTAAAAATGTTAGTCAGTTGAGAATGAGTAGAAATAGAGTGCAAAGTAATAACCCCAGCTTTCAAGGCATCCCGAACAAAGTGACAATTCACTCCAATATGCTAAGTACGTTCATGGAAAATATAATTCTTGGAGATGTGTATGGCAGATTTACTACCACTAAAAATATCAACAGGAACAAGATCTATCATACCAAGCTCACCCAGAAGGCGAAAGACCAATGAAACCTCAACAACCAACAACCTGAGTACCATGTACTCAGCCTCAGTAGAAGATAGAGAAATTGTGGGCTGTTTTTTAGACTTTCAGGCAATGGGGCAGCCGCAAAGAAACACAGTAAGGCCACTTACAGACTGACAAGAATCAACACAGCTTACCGAATCTGAATCACAGTAACTTTGGAGAGTAAAACCAAGAGAATAATATAACAATAAACCAAGTGAGGGTGTGCCAGCCAAGTACCTCAAGACATGATAAGCAACATCCAAATGGCCAACCCGTAGGGTGAAGACATGTACTGACTCAAATGTTGAACAGTAAATGAAATGTCATGTCTAGTAAGCTGCAAAAAATTTAATTTCCCTACCAACCTTCTATAGACAGATGGATCAGGCAACAATTCTCAACAACGGGGGAAAGAACCGGAGTAACAGTAGAACAGTGAAACTCAGAAAGAAGTTCCACAAGGAATCAACCAGAAAACCATTTTTCTTGCTTTACAACCTCAGTCCAAGAAAAAACGAATTTCACCAAGATCTTTTATCTTAAACTGATCATCTAAAAACCGTTTCAAGGCACCAATTTCACATAAATCATCCCTAGTCACCAATATATCATCAACCTAAATACTATGGTCAAGGAATTCCCATGCCATTTTCGAAATAAAGAATAGGCATTAACACTAGGATGAAAACCCTTAGACTGAAGAGCTAAAGACAGTTTGGCATACCATTGTCTAGAAGTCTGTCTAAGACACTAGAGGGATTTATTAAGCTTACCGGCTAAAGGAGTAGTAGAAGGAGAGGACTGAACAGTCAAACCGGGAGGTATAAATACCTTTTCATTAAGATCCTCATATAGAACAACATTATTAACATCAAGTTGGAAGAGTGTCCAATGTCTCTTAGCTGCTATAGACAATAGACATCTAACGGTTGTCAATTTGACCACTGGAGAGAAAGTTTTAGTAAAATCTACTCCTTCATGTCGACTATCCCCTCGAATCACCAATCTAGTCTTGTATCTCTCAATAGAACCATTTGTCTAATGTTTTATCTTGTAAACCCATTTACAAGGTATAGCTTTATTCCCTGATGGATGAAGCATTATAGTCCAGGTGTTATTGGCATCTAAAACTTGAAACTCCTTCATCATGGCCTCTTGCTAAGCAGGATTAGACACGGCTTGATGATAAAATTGAGGCTCCAGTAAGCAATTAACATTATAAGATGGTAAGATATTAGAATCAGAAATAGAGGTTCATAGCAAGAGTTTTGGAAGGCCTACCAGATCTTCTAAGAGGAGAATTATGATCAAAGGATGGATCATTAAAAGAAGAAATAGATGAAGATGTAGAATGTGAATAGCAACAGGAATATGATCAGGCATTGGCACATGGTCAGGCATAGAAAAATGAGGGAGTGGAGGAAACAAAGGAGCAGAAGTAGATGCATCAGAATGGGGAAATATGTGTTCATGGAACACCACATCCTTTGAGTATAAAATGGCTGATCTTGAGAAGTTGAGAAACTTATAAGCTTTTTTACCAGAACTATATCCAATAAAACAGATGGAATAGTCCTAGATTTGAACTTATCTCTGTAAGGCTTAGGGACAACAGCAATCATAAGCACCCAAAATCTTTCAAATGTGCAAATGAAGAAGAGTAACCATGCAATATCTCAAAAGGAGACTTATGTTGAAGTAGAGGTGAAGGAAACCTATTGATGAGGTAGGTGGCAGTCAAAACACATTCACCCCAATACTTGAGAGGCAATTTTGATTGAAAGAGGAGTGCCCGAGAAGTTTCAAGTAGGTGTTTGTATTTCCTCTCCACTACACCAGTTTGTTGTGGTGTATGTGAACAGGAAGTCTAGTGAAGGATACCTTGAGCAGAGAAAAAGGTTTTAGCCTCATTACTTCCTCCCAACTCAAAAGCATTGTCTGATCTCACAGTATTAATGGGAAGGGAAAATAGAGTGTTGACCATAACAATGAAGGATTTCAAAATAGAAAAGGCATTGGATTTAGAGGAAAGCAAGTGGATCTAAGTGGCTCTAGTAAAATCATCTACAATGGTCAGAAAATACTTAAAACCATTATAAGTTTGGTTGTGATAGGGTCCCCACAAGTCTACATGAATCAATTGGAAAGGAGTAGTAGAGTGAATGATGCTTTCAGGATAGGGTAACCTTTATCGCCTAGCCATAGGACAAATGTAACAAATGAAAGATTCTTTGGGTGGAAATTTATGAGAAAGAAAATAAATATGCTTCATTTTAGCAAAAAGAGAATGTCCTAACCTCAAATGCCATACATGATCAATAGACAAGGCAGAAGTAGAAATTTTAGCACACACCGAAGGATATAAAGAGAGCTTGCTCTTATTCTTTATATCAACATTGGCAGTTATGGTATTTACAGAGGAATTAGAAGAAGAAATATCACTATCACAAAGATCATTGGGCTGAAGAATGTAGAGACCCTTCTGAAGTCTACCAAGCACCACTGACTTCTTCAGAAAAAGGCCCTACAATAAAGCACTTGCATAGGCAGTAAAGAAGGCATTACATTTAAGATGAACAAGTAGTTGATTTAAAGAGATGAGATTATAATGAAACGAAGGAACAAGTAAGACATTAGGAAGAGAAATGGTTGGAGAAAGATAAAGAGATTCAGTATAATGGACCTTAACTTTGTACCCATTAGGAAGAGTCACAAGGTAAGGGAAAGGTAAAGGCTTAATATCACTTAGTAAAGATTGGTGAGGGGTCAAATGATTAGTAGCACTAGAGTCTATGATCCAAAAGTCATCCTCTACTTTAGTAAAATTGCAAACATAAGAAGCGCAACTACTGAAAATAGAAGTACCTATCAGACCTGCAAAGTTTGCTGAACTAGATGGAATGTCTTGAGAGGCAGAGGACATCTTGGACTGTTGAAGAAAATTGAGCAATTGATCATACTATTTTTTTTTTTTTGTCAGAATGTTGCCCCCAATGGAAAGTGGAATCACCTTGGAGCTCTCCGAAGTAGAGTTATCAGTAGCTCCCATGTCAGGTAGATTCGAAACTTAAGCAAATGCAGCTGGCCTTTTGAACTTGGAACCAAAACCTGGAGGGTACCCATGCAACTTGTAGCAGTTTTTAATTAGATGCCCAGGCTTCTTACAGTATCAGCACATCAAACTAGAATTCCCCTTCTTAGTAGGATCAAAATTTATCCTTTAAGTGAAAGGCCTTTGAACTCTAGTACTCTCCCAGTAGTGTCAAATTGCATCCTTGAATTCATAGGTTTCTGAACATTTGTGCTAAAGGAGGCAGATTCTAGACTAAAAACTGAATTTGAAATTTGAACTTCAGCTTGGCTTTCATCCTCAATAAGCATGGAAAACACTCTGCCAATATCAGGCAAATATTTCTCCTAACCCCGGTGTATGTTTCCTTTAACCCCATCAAAAATTGATGAACCTTCTGCTCTTCTTCAATCTTCTGAAAGTCCTATTTACAACAACATGTATAGTCTAAATAAGTGATTGAATAAGCCAACTCATCCCAAAGCTTTTTAATGCGACCGAAATAGGAATCAATGGTAGAGGATCCTTGGGAAATGGAATCAAGGTCCTTCCTGATTTGAAACACCTTAGTCCCATTCGCTTTCCCATATCATTGTTCGATTTCTTTCCAATGTTTTTGAGAAAATTCTATATACATCACACTCTCCGTAATCTCAGTATCTAGACTATTTAGTGTCCATGCAGTCACCATGTCATTACAACGGACCCAGGGTTCAAACAACATAGAGTTTTCACTAGGTTTGAGGACTGTCCCATTGATTATACCTAATTTATTTTTACATGATAACCCAATCAACATGCTTCGTCTCCAACCCCCATAACCCATGCCATTAAAGGTCTTTGTGACTAAAATTGTACCATGCGAATCAGAAGGGTACAGGTACAAAGGGTTTGACGGTTCAACAAAAGAAGATATAGTTGAGGTTGAAGAAGTAGTGGCAATAGTAGTAGATGAATCGTCAATATGAGCCATTGATAGAAAATTATGCAATTGAAAATTTAGGTTTGAACAAAAATTAGGGTTTTCACAAAGTCAGTCAATTTTCACTGCACTGATGAGAGCTATAGCTTGAAACATCAAAATAACTACCAATTGAAACTGAAAATGAATGAGAAAACATTTAGCTTTGAACCTCCTGTCGAGATCAAAAGAAAACCTCAGCAAAAATAAATGAACAAATGTGACGAAATCCCATAAAATTGACGGAATCAAACTCTAACCAAACTGAGCGAGGGTATCATCGATCGATGCGGAAACACAAGATCTACAGGCTCTTAAGCTCTGATACCATGAAAACAGTCGAATTCTTCATGAACTCGAGCAAGACCCACACGAGAAACCTTAAGATGAAATGTTCGTATGAAGAGAAAAGAACTTGAGCTGAAGAGAGCGGTCTTTTATTAATATATATTATCTGTACAAAATAATGTGAAACTCTATATTTATATATTTACAATGAACCAGGTCTAATAAAATAAAAATGAACCGGGTCTATTAAGGGGGCTGCTTCATCAGTTGCAACTTCTTGAAGTGGGCCTCTTCTATATTGGGTCTGCATATTATTTCATGGGCTCCAACATCTCAAGCTAGCTGGAGTCATTCTAATTGGGTATGCACGACCAATTTATAGACTATGCCTATATTTACTTATTCACAAATAAATATTGGAAAGACCATAATGTTTCTCTCTGTTATTTTAAACATATATAAAGTTATAAACTCTCCTGTAATTCATTCTATTGGACATATTCTATGATATATTTGTGAAACCTGATTTTCGCCAATGAATAAATGAAAAATAAATTGTAGGGATGTAGTTGATCTAAGAGTGAGTCCTACTAATATACTTT
This sequence comes from Nicotiana noctiflora, assembly GCA_032618575.1. Classification (NCBI taxonomy): domain Eukaryota; kingdom Viridiplantae; phylum Streptophyta; class Magnoliopsida; order Solanales; family Solanaceae; genus Nicotiana; species Nicotiana noctiflora. Next base: position 4,971 of record JASVEL010005955.1, on the reverse strand, counting down.
AGATCAAGTAAAGGCTGAGGAGACTACTAGTAATATAAAATATACTTCAGATCAGGCAAAGTTAAGCGTGAAGTGCAAATAATCTTGGAGAACTCAGACTTCCACATTTACTTGGAATTGTATATTTACAGGATTTATGCACAGACGAAATTGTATATTTTCACCCTTATTTTTTATATTTACCAAGCACTTGAACTTATATCTGAATGTCAATATAATACCATCTACAAGTTTGATTGATATCATGACTAGACAATTTAAGTGGAATTGCAACTTCCAAAAGCCATAGCTGTTCTCTCAACATGCTTCAGTAAGATCCCATATATTTTGCTTCTCACCCTGTGACAAACTTCAATTTCTGAATCATCTAAGTTCCCGCCATCCTTCGGAGCATTCGCCTCCTTATTGATAATCACATCTAACCAATCGTTGACTCTCTTCACCTTGTACATCATTCCTGCTATTTGACTACCTAATACCATCGAAGAGGCTTTTCTTTCAACCTCATCTAGGTATTTCTCTACATATCCCAAAAACAATTTTCTACACTCGTCTTGCAACGATGAAGCTAGGACAGTGGCTGCAGGTGTTGTGCTTCCCCTAGTCCATTGATCAGGTTGCTCATCTTTTTCAGATGACAGTAAGAAAGGAATCTCATCGGTACTGTTCCTATTCGATTTAATGATGTATGACCCTTTCGGTTTGGTACTTATTCGACTTGATGTGCTTGTCCTCTTCGACGTATTGGTGACAGACATAGTGTTATTAAGGATTGGATTGAGGGCAGTGGAGCATGGTGAAAGATCAAGAGCCACAGCAGATTTTATCCACGTAGATGCATTTTTCTTTCTCTCAACTGCAATAGTCAATGTGTCCTTAACTGAATTGGTGTCAGCTTCTCCTGAAGTTCTAAGTGGACTTATGTTTGTCAGTGACTGCAATACCAATCTTGTCTGAGCCATGTCATCTTGAAGGTCAAAAAATTTATCAACATGAGGCTGGAGATCATCTTCTTCAGCTAAATGGAACTCTGAAAATTTGCTGGAGATGGAACATGTTTTAGTCACCATCCAAAATTAAGAAAGATTGGTACGCGAAAAGTAACACAAGTAATGCACACAAAATAATAAGCCGATACAGTGTATTATGTTTATAATGGCAAAATAACATAATGACTTGTAATGGAAACCGAAAGCAATGCACCCACGCAATATTTCAGCTCATGAGCAGGAAGATTAACTGTCCCAATACCTTTCTTTCTTACGTTGTTTTGATAGTGACATCTAATAGATTCTCAACACCATTATGTCTAATGTCATATGCTCTTAAATTATTTCATCTCTAGCATGGCAACTGCCAATAAAGTCCCTATATTGTCTTTGGGTAGTCAGTCGCGATGTTGTGAGTTCGAGTCTCCCCATGAGCAAGGTGGTAAGTTCTTGGATGGAAGAATGCCGATGTCTATTTGGAAACAGCCTCCCTACCCCAGGGTAGGGTAAGGTCTGCGTACATACTGCCCTCCCAATACCCCACTAAGTGGGATTATACTGGGATGTTGTTGTTGTTGTTGTTGTAGTCAGTCGTGATGTTAATTAGCATTTCAATGAACTCCTCCAGTTAACTCTTTTTTTTCACCAGGTGATATCTCTACCTCTACCTTGCGCAATTCCCTATTTAGAAAATGGTAAAATGGTACATTTCATGATCTTTATAGGCAAAAAACCATGTTGATCTCTACTGATGCAGGAAGATTAACTGTTCTCTGATAATGATCACTTGCCAATGATGTAGGTCTACTTACTGGCATAGGTTTCATGTCGACGTAGATGTCTATATTAATTCTCAACATGTGAAAAATGTGCTACGTATCATTAAAAGACAACCCTGAATATTTACAGATGATAAGAAGAAATTCCATTATCAAGATTGTAACTTGAAACTAGTTGCTAGTTCTTTTAGCTTCACCGCGGCAGTTTTCTAGAGTTCAAGATCCTACTTTTCTGTTATTACAACCTGAGCCTACATATAGGCCATCTTAGCTTAAAGCAACAGGGACTAGACAAAAATCAAGAAGAATGCAAGTCAAAATAGAAAATAACTCATGTTGCATAAATTAAGATTTGTATGAGAAAGTGCACCTTAAGGAATTTAGCAACCTCTCAGCCGCACAAGCTTCTTGCAAAGCATCAGTAGCTGCGACAAGAGCAATGTCTCTTTGCTTTACAACCTCCTGATGTACCAATCACAAATGTCAGTAAATCACCCAAGCTTACTATATATTCATGCAAGTATTACTATGAAAGTAACTTACTACCTTTCCAAGCTTCACCAAGCTCGAGGGGAGTGAGTCCCATGATATACCAGTTTCTGCCCCTCGTCTGTCATTAGCTAAACTTGAATTTATCTTGGAGAAACAAGTTTTGCTCTTAGTAGAACTCTTCATTTTCTTTGCAGAACCAACTTCTCTTCTTCTTGGTATTGAACTTGAATTTTCATCAGAACTATCATACCTTACAGAACGAACTGGTGAAACCTGTCTATATAAAGTGAATAAGGATGAACTTGAAGGACAAACGACAGAAAGAATAGTATGCCAAAGTCATTAAGCATGGAAATATTAGCCAATGCATAATGAAGAGAAAGAGAAGTATAGTCACATCAATTATGTAAACAAAATGTATCTGCTTGACGTCCATATTGGACATTAATCACTGCTATTACTCCAAATAGGTTCAGATACTACACAAACATAAATTACAAGTTATGTAGTATTAAATTCTAATTCCAAGCATTGACTCAATAAACCAAATGAAGTTGCCAACATGGCAGCTTTTATTGTCACATCTGCATATTTTTACTTGACTTAGGTTTTAGTTGCATAAAAAACTGTACAGAAACCATCTATCACAATGCATATGGAGTTTATTAACATTTTAAGTGGCAACATTGATAGTAATCCAAACTTAGCCAGGCTTATGGATAGGCAAATTTTAAATTTTCATTTCAAAAAAGTTACTAGAAAAAGCATGCTACTTTTTTTATCCAAAACCTATACTCTATTTTCAGAAAGCATAGAGTACAATCTTCTGTACCGACCAGTAGATTTTCAGAATTCATATTATAGCAACAATAAACATGAAGGAAAGTAAATTGACAGTCAGACAGCAGTACTCACAGTTGCACTACGACTACGAGGCGGTCTGATATCGTGTTTAACAGCTGAAGAATCAAAGATTTCTTTAATTCCCAAAATCTCTGACTCGTTCCAACTTTTTCTCTTGGAGTTATGAGACGAAAATGAGATTGATGACAATAGGCTTTCTGTATCACTATCAATATCAAAAGATCTTTTCCTAGTCTTTTGTAGTTCCCGAAAAAGATTAGAGTTTCTCCTCTCAATGTCAGATCTTTTAGGAGTGCAATCCAGGACCATCACCTTCTCCCCTGGACGGAGTTTTGAAGCACTCAACGATCGAAACTTGCCTTTAGACGATTTTCCCTCCAGATCATCATTTTTCTTCTTCAACCCCTCAGGATCAGATAATCCGCGAGATAACTTTCTTGAATTGGATGGAATAATCCTGTTCTCAGAAATGACACCCTTTTCAACAATGCAATCAGAATCAGATGCCTCAAGAACCTTCATAAAATTTGAAACAGAAACAATATCTTGAGGGGTTTCAACACATGGACGCCTACCGGGGAGAGGCGTTACGCCTCTGAGTAATGGGAAAGGGTGAGCATCCTCCAATTTCTGCACATATATAAATTGCCCCAGTCTCAATTTATTTGCAAGAATCATCTCATTTTGCTCTTCAGGCAAAGAAACGTACATTGCATGTGAAATATCTGAAACTTTAAGGTAAAATCCTCTGTTAGGCCAAAGATGATCACCATCTTCAAGAACAGGAATTATACTTGTGATTTGCAACAAGTTGGGTTTTCGATCATCCTCTGAGGAATTACCACCCATTTTCATATCCTCGAGAAACCTTACAAGAACCCCAGATTTCAAAGACGCCATGATTTTCATGGATAAAGATTGACTCAGCCCCACTATCAAGATCAGTAAGCAAAATTGAATTTGTGTTACAAATAGGGTAAATAAAAGATAAAAGAAGGACATTCAGATGAAAGTCAAAAACTATATCACATGAAAGAGGGCATAATGGATAGACCTATTGATCCAAATAACAAGGGTTCATGAAATTCAGGTATAAATCCGAAATTGGGGGTCTTTGTGCTGATTGTCTTTCCTGGATAAAGTTTGTGAAGAACGTACGTCAGCTTTGACCCCAAAGAGGGGAATTAGTTGTTGAAGAAAAGAATGAATATGATGAATTGGATGAATGAAAGAGATGGGCATGGAAAGAAGGAGCTCAAGAGGTAGTTAAAACGGTTAGAGGGGTACAATATTGTTTTTTACCCATTATCAGTACTAGATTCTTGGATAATTAAGGTCTTAGTATTTTTTTTTTTTTTTTTTTTTTTTTTATAATGCATAAATACCCCATTAAACTTGTCTGGAAAAGTCATTTACTCACTTGAACTTTACGGGTGTCCTAATACCACACTATTCTTATTTGGGATGAATTTAAAACCCTGTTGGGTGATAACCTGACACGAAAAGTGTAGCTAATTCCCTAGATGCGCGTTAGGTAAAAAAAAAAGAAGCTTTAAACTAATTTAGTTGTTCAGGTGCCACTTTCCTATTGGATAATCTAACTAATTAAACTTAATACTATTTTTTCTCTTTTCTTATTCATTTTCTTTTCTTTTTCGTTCTCTTTCTTTTTCTCTTTCTTCATTTTAGGAGACCAATGTCATCATCTTCCCCCCATTTCTTGAAACTAAGTCTTATTTTATTTTTGTTTCTCTTTTTTTTCTTGTTGAATCTCCATTTCCACTCGTCTATTTCTTTCACCATATTCCATCAATATAATCCTACTAGAAAGAATTAAAAAGAAAGAA